>BQNB010124681.1:1026-19899 GCA_026074375.1 Tanacetum coccineum
ACATGTTATATCTTACATAAGTTGTACCTTAGGCTCATGCTTCTAGTAATTGTCTAATCCCTTGTCCTTTGGTGTCCTTGAGTCGTGGCCTCCTCCTAGGGAGGAGGAGAGCTCTTACAACATGTCCTTAAAACCATACACTCCCATGGTTTAGATTTAAGGTTGTTTCCTAGTTTCCAAGGTGCTATATAAAGAAATCCCTAGGTTCATATTATACTCTTGCATTCCTACAAGAAAAATCAAAGCAAACTCTCTCTCTTTTTGGACTCAAAACCCACGACACACTCTAAATTATTAGGGTTTCATTTTAATTTTGCAACCAAGGCAATCCAAGCATTCAAGTGTTCATTCTAAGATTACCTAAGACTACTCAAGGTGTTGGGAAGCTTGGATTCGGGTTTAACAAAGAATTATCAAGAAAACATAATTAGGGTTTTCTTGATTAGGGTTTTGATTTTGAAGGCTTGATTGGGGTTTACATCTTGTGTTCATCATCCTACTTGACTTCTATAAGGTCTATTTAAAGTTTTCATGACTCATTTATTTTAGTTTCTATTTATACATATTTGTTGCCATTAGTTTAATCACCACCTAGTTTTACTTTTAAGTTAATTAAAGTAATTAATGATTTCAGATGGACAAAGGACATGACATTTTAGAAGAGACTAAATACATGTGGAAATATATGGTACAACACTTGGTAAAATAAGGTGCAAGGTTCTTAAAATAACATGATTGTAATCAAACTTGTAAATCTTGAAAACTCCTAATTATATCTTTATACACACTATTTGGAATTCGAACTAAATACCTATTTTTTAATCTTAATAAAATAGTGGCTCTTTACAAGGATCGTAGCATGTAAAGGAACTCGAAACGGATTATAACAATAAGTTACGTAAAAAAATACAAGTTATAATAATTATACTTTATAAAAATTAAATTTTATTAAGCAGTGATGACATAAAAAGTTACTGTCATCAGGTATAAATTGTGTAAATATATATTTTTGAATAAATTTCCTAATACGAACCCACGGACATAAACAGAACTCGAAAAACGGAAATTATAACAACAAGATACGACCATTTACAAGTTATATATAATTAACTTTATAAAAAATACTTTTATAAAACTGATATGAATAGTAAAATACACTGTATCATAGGTGGTTTAAATTTTATAAAAGAAATATTTTGTATAAATTACTTAATACTAATCCAAGCCATAAGGATCGCGAGAAACTGTGTTATAACGATCGAGTTATGATTTAAACAAGTTAATATAATTAGTTTTATAAAAAGTAATTTTTTTTTAACCTGAGTATGAACATAAAAAGTTACTGTTCATACTACGGGTTTAATTTAATAAATAAGACTTATATAAATTACTTTCTAATACAGGAGACTTTGACCTAAGGAAACGTCCTAAACGAGTCGAGAAAGATAAAGGCTATATGAAGTTTTAAAACTCGCGCGCATTATCTTTTATTTATATAAATCTTTTATAAACAATTAATTTAATAAAAGAAATATCATTAGTGAAATCGTTTTTTTTATACATGTTTACAAATAATGCCTTAGTAAACAAAATAACAGTTTCTTACGGTTACAATTCGCACAACTTTCTTAACAAAGTAACGAATAATTTTTGACTTTAACTTTAAAAGAATAATAAAAACTATTAGGTGGTGGTGTAACTATACGACATGTGATGTTTAATTATATGAAATACATTATACTCATACGGCCTATAATTAATTAGGTTGCATTCAAAGTGCCGAGGCGATTCACTTACTTTATTAGATAATCAATCATTCACTTACGGTGGAGTTCATAAGCCCCCACTTTTATACAACTATATTTTTTGAAACTTGGGTTGAGAAACATGCAGTGTTTTTACATTTAACGCAAGTACTTTTTTTAAAACATATACGAGTTGGCCTAAGTCGCTAAACCCACTATTGCCCACTAGACCATGAACTTCAATTGCTAGTTACCGGAGCGCGAATGTTATTGAATAGATCAATTTGGGGATAGACATCCCCGTTCCGAGTGTGTAGCGCTCACCAGTTCGACAGTAACTGAAACAACGAACTATACATTCGGAAACAATCTGATGTTGCGTGTTGAACATCTACATGGCACATTAGTGTATTAATTGCATACAAAGATGATGTTCGAGCTTCGGTGTCATGAACTTAGCGCACTTCGTAATTAACTTTAAGATATTGTATGTAGTTACATGTCTTACTTTGAAATATTGTAGTCCTACTTATACATTTACTAAACCTGTGAATCACAACTTTATGATTGACGTTTTAAAGCATGTATTTATCTCAGGTCCAATAAGGTACGAGAAACAAGGATACATTGGTGGACATCTTTGGGTCATTACTATAAAGATTTGGATGCATTACATTTTGCGGAATATTTGTTTATGTCTTAAAATCTTTACTTTTCATGGATGAACTAAATTTAAACTTCGCTATTGTAACAACAAGTCTATTTAATCCAATGTAACAAAAATTTAAATGACTCAATAATAAAAGGACGTTCTCTATCTCGTGCTGTGATCATGAAGTAACACTTCCCCACCCATATTCCCTGCGACCCATTTTGGGAGTTTACAATTGGCTCCAAAGCCTAGGTTATAGACAACCAGGTCAATGTTTTTTACTTGACGATAACCATTTTCAAACATTGCATCCGTACAAAAGTTTTTCCACGGGCTACATACACTATTGAGTTTGCATTTGTTAATTATACTAAATGCTTACGTAATTTATATACGTACATACCTTATCATGTACATAACCTACCCTACCTTGCGTATATTTACACATGTTTTATATAAAGTTTATTATATAAATAACTAAGCATCTTAGGACAAAGTAGGCTATAAACTGTATGTCCTAACATTATCTAGATATTATCTGTCTTATATGATATATTACCATCTTTCATTCCTAACATCATTCATGCATACCACGAATCATTCATACCAACGTCCATTCATACATGATGCATTCCATTTTGCATGTCACATTTTCATCACTGCCATGAGTGCATAAGTCATTCACCATGCATCATCGTATATCGTGAGTACTTTTCATAGTGCACGCATCCTGCATGGTTTCATATAAAGGCGATTTATATAAACTTTTGCGTGTGCAGGTTATGGCTGCATCCACTATTCCCATCTCTGCTGAGGAGAATCTTGGGGACCCGATCGATATCCAGGTAGATGTCATTCACCCAGAGCCTGTCGCTGCAGTTGCTTTTCCTGCAGCAGCCATTGTGAGGACACAAGCCCAACATGGGGAGGCTATACGGGGCATACAAGAGCATTTATTAGGAGTGCCCATACAGGAAGAGCTGACGGCTCTGAGATTTAGGGCAGACATTGCTGAGGCAGAGCATGCTTCATTTCGTGCTAGGATCAAGACTACAAAGGCAATCGAGAAGATTACTCGTAACCGTGAGAGACAAGCTCGTGTTAAGATTGAGCAGCAGTTGGCTGCGGTTTAAGAGTCCCAACGTCAGGACCGAGAGGACTTTAGGAAACTCAAGGAGCTCGTACCCAGTCATTCGGACGACACCAAAGATTATCTTGCTTCATGATTAATACTAGCTTGTATGGAGATTTTTTTTGTATTAAGAAAACATGTTGTCTTTGTTGTGGTGGAAGAAACAATGAACCCAATTATCATCAATATTTGGTATTATGAAAACTTCGTCAATTTTATTTCAACCCTCTATTATCCATGCAAACCGCTCACTAAAACATTATGATTTTATGAAACGTATCTCTATCACGCAATAAACTATTTCGTTATCTCTCATAAACTATTTCCATGGTCAATTTTTCAAACTAATCTTGTTGATCCAGTCATAAACAAATTTTGTTACCTCAACATAAACTCCGTCCTTACAATTACATTATGAAACTGTCACCGGCGAGAGGCGGCGCTTTTTTGGAAACTATTTGGTACATCTCATAAACAATTTTAGGGTCGTCCTCATCAACAAGCCGATGCCATTTAAAAAAAACCTGTTTATCGATTAATAAACAATTCATTTTACAAACCATTTTCCTAGTTATTGGCAAACTTTTTAACCATCGTTCGGATAAAACTAAAGTTCTATAAACTATTTCCACAGTCGCGCTTGTAAACAAATTCTACTATTGTATAATCTGTCTTACCTATCATAAAAGAATCAGTTCACGTATCGGTAAAAATACGCATTTATAAATGTTTTACTATCGAGCATTTAAAACTATTTAACTGTTGTAATAGACAAATTTAACTACGCATCTAATAAGATACCACCTTATTAACTATGATTACTTACCAACACATAAACTATTTTACGATACCTAATAACCTAATTGGGTATTATAAAAAAAAAAAAAAATTTACCATCACCTTATAAAGACTTTTTGCTAACATTATAAATTAATTTCACTTGTGTTTTTAACAAATATACCATCACATAAACCACTAAACTAATACTTTCTAACTAAAAAGACTAGTTCGTCATTACTTTTAAACAGGTTACTATCATTTACTTTTTTTTAAATTCCCTCACTCATAAATAACCATCATCTTATGAAATACCTTCTTGATATCTTATATACTATTTTTTTTCAATCATCAAAAAAAAAAAAAAAAAAAAAACTACGTTACTATCACTTTATGAAGTATCTTGTTCTTACCTTATGAAACCATTTCTCCTCACATAAATTATTTCATTATCAACTCATGAGTCATTTAGCTATCGTCTTGAAAACCATCACACGATTTCTCACAAACCATTTTATTGTCATCCTATCAACAACCCTGCGTCCACCTTGTGAATCATTTTGTCATCATATAAAACTCTTTGATACTTCTTTATACATAACGCAATTTTGACGAAAATGAGCATCGCATCGTTAGCCCTCAAATATACATAACCTGATCACCTATGTATAATTCAGGAAGGACTATGCCATGCTGAGAGTAGTCACCATGTAACATTTATTAATAAATCCATTTTTACTTTGAAAAATAAAGTTTTGTGTGTGTATTCATAAAACGAGTTTACTTTGGGGAAATCGAATTAGTAACCATAGTAACTAAGCAGACCTTACTCTAGCCTTACTAAAAGTTTGACAACACTTTATACCAAAACCTAAGCCCGAAAAGCCTAGACATATCACTAGTCAAAAAAAAACCCAAAAGAACTAGGACAATTCGCTGTTAAATTCGCTCGCCATTAGAGAATTTACTAAATCATCCATTCAACATCGACTTGATGCCCGTAGAGATGGGTAGTTTTTGACGTCATTACAGTATTGGACTCCGTTTAGGCAAAATAAACATGCCCAGTAAAACGACTGTGAAGAGAACATAGTTCCGTGTACCTTTGAAGACACGACTTTAATTCTTTTTCATGGTGAACGGAAGATACCACGGTCACGAGACCCGTATTAAACATCAACACGGCACCAAAACACAAAAGTAATTTGCTGAGGGGATGGTCCGTAATCGTTTCTAGCACAAGTTACTATGAAAAGGGACGGAAGGACAATCGAAGGAGAAGCAACTTGAAGAAGTGCCGATAGTTCAAGACTTTCCTGAGGTATTTCCCGAGGACTTGTCGGGTATTCACCAACCCGCCAAGTGTAATTTCAGACCGATTTGATACTGTGCTAGCGCCCAGTAGCACGTGCACCCCTACTCGACTTGGCCCTATCCGAAATGAAAGATTGTCAGACCAATTAAAGAACTTTCTGACAAAGGCTTTATAAGACCCAGTTCCTCACCTTGGGAGCCTCCTGTACTTGTTTGTTAAGAACGAAGGAGGTATCATTCTGGATGTGCATTGATTACTATTAATTAAACGAGCTGACGGTAAAGAAGCGTTATTCGCTTCCGCAGGATTGAGATTTGTTTTCGATCAACTACAAGTTTGATTATCTACTCCAAGATCGACCCTGAGGTCAGTTATCATCAACTAAGGGGGGGGGGGGTTTGTGAAGACATATCCAAAGACCAGCATTCAGAACACGATATGGACATTATGAGTTCCAAGTTATGCGATTTGGATGACCTATGCACACTGCTGTATTTACAAGGATCTTCAGAATTGGTGTGCAAACATACCTTGATAAATTCAAATTTCCTTTATTAGATGAATCTGATAAACTCGAAGACAAGCAAGAAGCATGCATGACACCTCAGTTAATCTTGAGATGGCTTAAGAAGGAGCAGATGTACGCCAATTCCAAAATGCGATTTTGATCCCAAAAGTATAGGCCTTGGTCACGTGTTCGACAGTCAGTATAATGTGTAATCCTGCCAAAAATTGAAATCCGTCAAAGATTAGGCATCTCCGTAAATCTGCAACGGGAGATTCGTCATTTTTGGGCTAGCAGGCTGACTACCGGAAGATTCATTCAAGGATTCTCAAGATCTCCAAGCCAATGACAAGCTGACTCAAAAGAAGATCAAGATTGATTGAGTGAGACAGGCAGAGGCAAGCTTTTCAGTTGATCAAACAGAAGTTGAGTAGTGGCACCAATTCCTATCGAATACCCGAAGGGAATGAAGACTTTATCGCTATACTTGACGCTACAATCAAAGGTTAGCGCGGTGCTAATGCAAAGAAAAAAGGTGATTGCTTATGCATCACGACAACTAAAGATTCATGAGAAAAATTACACCACTCATGATTTGGAGTTAGGCGCAGTAGTGTTCGCTCTAAAGATCTAGAGGCACTATCTGTACGGGACAAAATATACAGTGTTCACTGACCACAAAAGTTTACAACATATCCTTGATTAGAAGGAGTTAAACATGAGACAACGCCATTGGTTAGAATTGCTTAGTGATTATGATTGTGAAATCCGCTATCACCTAGGAAAAGCAAATGAAGTGCCGATGCGTTGAGCAGAAAGGAATGAGAAAAGCCATTACGGTTCGGACCTTAGTTATGACAATCGTTTGGACCTTCCTAATCGAATTAAATGAGGCTCGAATGAGCAATGAAAACAGAAAACCTCAGTCTGAAGACTTAGGCGGTATGTTGATTGAAAATGTCCGAAGGACCCAGAGAAGCCCAGGAAAGAGAAGTTGGAACCGCGTGCGGACAGAACCTTGTGTTTAAACAACAAAAGTTGGTTGCCACGCTATGGTGACCTAAGGAATCTGATTATGCATGAGTCTCACAAGTCGAAGTATTCTGTTCACCCGGTTTCCGATCAAAATGTACCCTGACAATTAAAGCCACTATACTGGGTGCCTAACATGAAAGCTGACATGCCACCTATGTTAGCAAGTGTAGAACATTTTAATATTCAAAGCCGAACACCAAAAACCATTCTGGCTTACTGTGCAACCAGCGATTCTAATGGAAATGGGAAAATATCACTATGGACTTTGTCACCAAACTCCCAAGAACGCAAAGTGGAAACGACACCATATGGGTAATTGTAGACCGACTCACTAAGTCTGCACACTTTTTACCAATGAGGGAAACTGACCCTATGGACAAACTAGCAAGACTGTACTTGAAAGAAGTGGTCACAAGGCATGGGATACCAGTCTCGATCATTTGCGATCGTGACCCCGGTTTTAACTCCCCCCCGAAATATTTTTTATCTGGAGGTCATTTCAGAAAGCTATGGGTACTCGGTTGGAATATTGAGTTACGGCAATACCACCCGGAGACTGATGACAAATTGAAAGGACCAATACAAACTCCTAGAAGAACATGTTACGCGCTTGCCGTGATAAGACATTTGGATGGTTTATGAAGTGACACTTACCGCTGAGATTGAATATCAAACAACAACAGCTACCATGCTATATTAAAAGCTGCCCGTTCGAGCGCTTTATGGCCGAAAGTGTCGTCACCTGTATGACTGGGCTGAGTCGAAAGCTCGGCTCACCGGTCCAGAACTTGTTCATGAAACGACCGAGAAGATTTGTCTAAATTATCTAGAATGCAAGCTGCTCGTGATCACCAAAGAAGTTACGCGATGTGAGGGGTAACCTTAAGTATCAAAGTTGGTGATCGAGTTATGTTAAAGGTATCACCTTGGAAAGGGGTCGTACGTTTTGGAAAACGGGGAAAGTTAAACCCGAGGTATATCGGACCTTTCAAGGTGTTAGCCAAAGTGGGAACCGTTGCTTATAGACTCGAACTAACACAACAGTTAAGCAGGGTTCATAGCACTTTTCATGTATCCAATCTAAAGAAGTGTTTATCTGACGAGCCATTGGCGGTTCTGTTAGATGAAATACACATTGATGATAAACTCCACTTTGTTGAAGAACCAGTGGAAATCTTGGAGCGCGAGATCAAGAAGCTAAGGCAAAGTCGTATTCCTATCATCAAGGTTCGATGGAACTCCAAGAGAGGTCCAGAGCTCACGTGGGAACGCGAAGATCAATTCCGAGAAAAGTATCCGCACATCTTCACAAAAACCACACCCTCGAAGAATGTTGCATCTTGAGCCTTGGGACAAGGCTCTCCTAACGGGTGGATGTAGATGTAAACATTTTCATTTTCAGGTTACTTACAAATTTAATAAATTCCATTATTTATTTTTAGAGTTTTACGCGTTCGATTTTTTAATTATTAACATATAGTAAATGCTGTAACTATAAAATCAACGTCATTTTCAATGTAAACGGACAACCTAAACAAATTAAAGTTTTACATCAACCAAGTGTGTTATATGATTATTAGGAGTATAATTTATTAACTTTTCATAATTTATTTTTTGTTGGTTAGTTTATAAACGCTTACGTTTCGCAACTAAATACATTCGGTTCGTACCGGAAGCACTTTACCTATCTACACTCAATACAAATACGCCACGTTTATACCAAATACTCAATATTTAATTTTCTTGGCTCACTTATAACCTTCATTTAAACCGGACTTGAGCTCGTACACATGAAATAAATCATTTAATCCTATTAAGTCCTTTCGTATACATGTTAAAACTTACACAAAGTTGTACTTCGACCCATGTTTCTGTAATTGTCTCATCACTTGTACCCTTCCTCTAAGGAGGTGGAGAAACTCTTACAATCTGGTACCTTTTACCACTTACACTACAATGGTTTTATTTTGAACTTGTTTAAGGCTTTGCTTATGCTATAAAAGGGAAGTAACTAGTTTATTTCCATACACATATCTTCTACAAGAAAAATCAAGCAAGAAAACCCTCTTTGTCCACTCCAAACCCACGGCACACATTAAACAACTAGGGTTTCATTTTTATTTTGCATCCAAGGTGTTCCAAGCATTCAAGTGTTCAATCTAAGGTTACCTAAGACTACTCAAGGTGTTGGGAAGCTTGGATTCGGGTTTAACAAGGATTTATCAAGAAAACATATTTAGGGTTTTCTTGATTAGGGTTTTGATTATAAGGGCTTGATTGAGGTTTACATCTTGAGGTCATCAATCCTCTGATTCCATATAAGGTTATTTAAAGTTTTTCATTACTCATTTGATTATTTTCTATTGTTTACGTTATTTGTTGCATTAGTTAATCACCACCTAGTTTATTTTAAGTCATTTAATGTTATTTGATTGATTCCATATGACAAAGACATTGACATTCTAGAGCATAAATACAAAGTGATATATAAGGATTACAACACTTGGTAAATTAATGGTGCAAGGTTCTTAAATAAAATGATTGTAAACTAACTTGTAAATTGAAAACCCTAATTTTTATTAAATACCTACTGTTTAAATTCGAACCCTAAACCCTAAGTTTTATATTTTATAAAAATAGTGCTCTTTACAAGGATCGTGAGCATGTAAGGAACTCGAAAAACGGAATTATAACGAATAAGTTACGTAATTTACAAGTTATATATATTTAACTTTATAAAAATAAAGTTACTGTTCATCAGGGGTATAAATTGTATAAATATAATATTTTGATAATTTTCCTTAATACGAACCCACGGACATAAAGAACTCGAAAAACGGAATTATAACGAACAAGTTACGATATAAACAAGTTATATATAATTATTTCTATAAAAATAACTTTTATAAACTGAGATGAATAGTAAATACTACTGTTCATCAGTGGGTTAAATTTTATAAAAATAATATTTTGATAAATTATCTTAATACTAATCCAAGGACATAAGGATCTCGAGAAACGGAGCTATAACGAACGAGTTATGATTTAAACAAGTTACACATATTTAATTTTATAAAAATAATTTTTATAAACTGAGATGAACAGTAAAAGTTACTGTTCATCAGAGGATTTAATTTTATAAATGTGACGTTTTGATAAATTACTTTAATACGGAGACGTGGACATAAGAAACGTACGAAACGGAGTCGAAACGATAAAGATATGAAGTTTTAAAACTCGCGCGCATTACTTATATTTTTATATAATCTTTTATAAAACAATTAATTTAATAATGAAATATCATTATTAAATCATACATTTTTACAAACGATGCATTAGTAAACGAAAATAATATTTTCTTACGGACACAAGTACACACGCTTTTGTTTAACAAAGTACGAGTTAATTTTTGCTTTAACTTTTAAAGAAGTAATAAAAACTATTAGGTGGTGGTGTAGCTATGCGACATGTGATGTTTTATTTACATGAAATACATTATACTCATACGGCCTATAATTAATTAGGTTGCTTTCAAATTGCCGAGGCGATTCACTTACTTGATTTAGATAATCAATCATTCACTTACGGTGAGTTCATAGCCCGTCTTTTATACAACTTTAATGTTTTGCAACTTTGGGGTGATGAAACATGCCTTGTTTACATTTGGACGCAAAGTACTTTTTTTAAACATATTATGAGTTGTCCTAAGTTGCTTAAACCCACTATTGACCGACCATTAATGAACTGTCAATTGTAGTTAGCGAGCGTAATGTTATGAATAGATTATTTGGATTGGCATCTCCGTTCGGGGTTGCCTGAAGTAGCGTTCATCAGTATGGCACGGGACCGAAACAACGAACACGATACATGTCGGAACAATTTGGATGTTGCGGGTTGAACATCTACATGGGCACATTTAGTGCATTAAATTGCATACATATATGTCGAGCTTCGGTGTCATGAACTTAGTGCACTCGTAATTACTTTTAAGATATTGTATGTGTTACATGTCTTACTTTGGAAATCTTGTGGTCCTACTTTTATACATTTATTAAACCTGTGAATTCACCAACTTTATGTTGACGTTTTAAAGCATGTTTTTCTCAGGTCAATAAGGTACGAGAAACAAGGATACATTGGTGGTCACCATTTTGGAGTCATTACTATAAAGATTTGGATGCATTACATTTTGGAAAAATATTTGTTATGTCTTAAAATCTTTACTTTTCATGGATGAACTATTTAAGCTTCGGCTATTGTAACAAACAAGTCTATTTAATCCAATGTATAAATTTTAAACGACTCATATATAGGTCGTTCTCTTATCTCGTGCTGTTGATCTATGATGTAACATTCCCCAACCCATATTTCCGCTGCGACCCATTTTGGGGGTGTTACACTATGAACTCCTTTCGACTCGTAATTTGTTATATGGATTTTTTTTATGTATCCGACATGACGTGCGTTTCTTTTAACAAGTAATTCGTCTGTACGAATCATTCATTGTCTTTACTCTTCTAATCGTTATGATTATTACTTTTATACAAATGGCTAATTGAACTTCTTTCGACTCGTGAATTGTTATATGGATTTTTTTTTCCGGATGTGTATCGACCGTCGCAAACCATATGGAGATAAGGCGAATTTAGCACCGGGACGGCGCTCCCTTAAGGTGGGAAGGCTGTAGCATCTCGTATTTCACGATCAATATTAAATCTTGACTCCGTTCCTATTTTTGCTTTGAATAAAATTTTGGTGTTTTACTTGTTAGCCGATTTGGTAAAAATCGTCATTTTTAGTTATTTGTGTGTCGTGCTTTGGGTATTTATCCATTTTAACGTTTGAGAAATTAATAATTTCATATTTTAGCTTCGAGAGCTCATTTATTCTTAATTTTGTACTTTTTGACTTTTTCTCGCGTTTTCCTGAAACCGTGTCAAAAATAGTACTTTAACACTTTTTAATATTAGTATAAATGTTTTAGAAGAATAAAAATAAAAATATAAAATAAACATAACATATAAACCAAACACCCTTTATTCAATTTGTGTGCTCCTACTAAACTAAACTCCTACTAAACCTCAAAACAAACACTCCTTTATTTGTACATCAGCTTTAGACGTATGTCATTTATGAACCCCACGTAATTTATCATTTTAAAAATATATTTTGAATGTTTTAAATTTTCTTTTATCGAAAGTGTTTATTTTTCGTGTTTCACGTCTAACCTTCGCGTAACGTAACTCTTAAAATATCGGGCTTCGATAATACCCGGTTTTGAAAAGTGTGGGGCAAGATTAATATATAATCTCACCCCACTCACTCTTATGACATGCCGCACATTCACCATATTGGACACTTGTCCATGGTTTTGCATGTGTGCACCAACACACTTATATTGGATAAATTCACACATATCTTTATTTTTCTTGTTTTTATCATCACCAACACTCATCTCTTAGCCCTCCCTATTTTCAAAATAACCATCACCATAAACACCAACTCTATTAATTTTCTAGTTAAGATACATTACCATACATTAAAGGTTCAAGGTTCTAGTGATTGTCTTGGTTTGTTCTTTCATTAAATCATCATCATCCTATCTTTCTCAAGAGTAATTAGGGTTGAAGTAAATTGGTTTTTGGGATGATAATAATCTTGTGTTTTATTTAATTGGTTGTGGAGATTGAAAGAGTTTACATACTTTCTTGTTAAAACCATTAATTCATCATCATCTCTAGTAAGGATCATCAATCTCTTGATTTTGTTCATATTTCTTCTATTTTTTTCATGAGTTTATTTAGCTTGTTTGATTTCTGGAAAATATAATACATGCATGTTATTGTATGATTGTTAAAGTGATATGGCGATAGGTAGTAGCTTAGGATGGTTATAAATTAGGTTAGATTGGATTTTGGAAGAGGATTGAGATTGATAATTTAGGACAGCAGGTTGTTGGTGTGATGTCAAATAATTTTTGACTTTAGACCTGTGAGTTTATGACTTGGTTGGGTAGAGAAACATACAAGGTGTACGTGGTGCTTTGGATGAAGTGGTAACTCATCCAGATGACCAAGATATGATCAAGCTAGTGAAACTAGTCCAAATGGGTTACTTGCAGATAGTTGGTGCTTTAATGGGAACATTTTGGCTTAAAGCCTACTAGATATTTACATAAATGATTAAGTAAATGTCTCAAGTCCTAGTGGTGAGTTGGATGGAACGCCAACTCTTCCGGATGGTCGAGATATGAGCAAAACCGTGGAAACAAACTTAGTGTGTACCCAAAATTAACTAGGCAAATTGTTTGGCTTGTAACTAATTTTATTTGTCTTGGAGGCTACTGGGTTTTTACATGGGTGAATGGTACAACATATGAGGACCATGTGGTTTTTGGATAGATCCTTAACCATTCCGAATGAATGAGTTACGATCAAAATGGAGAAACTAACTAGAAGTTATGCCCAGATTTTCAAAGGAAATTAGGTCCAAATCTTTTCATACTAAGTACCTTATTTTCCAAGTCAAACCTATAAGAATTAGATAAACTTAGACATGGGCTTTCGTTTTGGGTCAAACGGAGTTATAAAATGGGAATTGTGCTAAAAACGATGGAACGAAAAAACGTTTTAAATAATCAGATTTGGCACATGAGGGTAAAATGACAATTCCACTTAGGATCTGAACACTTTGGGTTAATTCTATTGTAATCTCAGTAAACTAGAGTCTAATGGCTTGTTTCAGGTGAAAACCTCATGTCTATACCTTTTACGAATTTTGAGATATAGGTCCATCAAGTCGGGTAAGGGCAACATTTTGTAAAGACGTATGGTTTTAAAGAAGTTAATTAACATAAATAAAATTGTAAACTAGATCATTAAGGCCTAAAAGAGGATGTCACTTAAAGTTAGATTAGATCAGGTCCTAAAGGGAAGTTTGGATAAATTTCATTTGGTTAAAAGTAATTAGAACGCCATATCATGATCACGATTTCTTCATTTGATCTTTTGGTTGTTTTCATCGTATGCGTTTTATTTCTTTATACTAAGTCACCATTCTTTCTAGGTGATACTTAGGCGACTGCAGTTTCACGTCATCCTTGATCTAATTTCAGTATTTACTACTTCATTGGTTCTCGGTGAGTTCATAGCCCTACCCTTTTCTCTTTTAATGGTTTTCATAAACTGTTTCGGGGTGAGAATACATGCTCGTTTTACTAAATAAATTTATTGATTTCTACTACTTAAGCGTTACATGACTATTTTATTAAAGCTTGATTTGCTTACTACATGATTTGAGGTCATTGAATACCTATATATGAAATCGTGAGTTTTGAATACATTATTTGTTTCAAATAGGACACAAGTGTTTTTCAATTGTATGTTATTCCAGATCATATTATTGCCTAAGTACCATTTGCCATTAAGTCCCCTTTTTATCATGAACCATTAGTTACTAGTGTAGTAAACGCGAGTGTTGTAGATAGATCTATCGGTATTGACCATCCCTGTCTGGGCTGTGATTTCTAGATAACCATTCACGCATTTAACATTTGAAAGAAAATTCCGTAGGATGTTTGGCAGCATCTGTATCTGTTTTGGGGCACAAACATGGATTTCTGGTTTGGATCGTAATGCATGTTAAGGTTCGTGACATGACTTATGCAAATAATATATATTTCATTTAGACTTGGTGAATTTGTTTCTCTTGTCTACATTACTTAATTCTTGTGGTCCACTTCTAAACATTACCTGATTTATTAAATCACTACTTGGATTTTGGAAAAGAAATATACTTTTTAAAAAAATCAAAAAATTTATTGTAACAACTACATTTCTTACTAAAACATTATTTGAGTTATTTCAATACTGCTTTTACTTAAACCTATGAAATCAATTACCATTCGTGTGACGTTTTTGCATGTATTTTCTCAGGTTATTATATTGCTAGCTGAGCATTGGGAGCATTCGAGTCGCGCGGATACAAATATATTTTTGAAGGCTTACAATTTGAAGTAACATTCAATAGAACGTTTTGAACAAAGTTTTCATAATACATTACAAGTAGGGTCCAGTTGTAACTCTGATATTTTTATGAAAAATTATTGAATGGTTGACTTTTCAAAACGTCTCACTTAGAGTCGTTTTCTATAACTTGTACTTTATGCTATGAAGTAGCACCCCAAGTGGTATATCCGCTGCGTTGTGATTTTTGGAGGTGTTACAGAGTGGTATCAGATCACTGGTTATAGAGAACTAGGTCGTGTCCCGGTTCGCTCCCGGCGACGATTCTCAGATAATCACGGAATAACTTCCCGGTTAACCGGTAAGGCTTAACGAAACTTTTAAAAATTCAAATTTCTAAACGGAAACGGATAATTTAATAAACGGAAATTCTCGGGTTGTCACAGACCATGTAAAGAAACCACAAGCTTTAGTAACCGATATAAGTCAACATCAGTTTAATGTGCATTATTGATCATAACTGGATGTTCTTCTTGCATCGTCTTGCTTCATTAGAGAGTTAGGAACCAAAACTTTACTCGTACCAGATCGTGGACAGTGGTTTTGCAGCAAGACTCTATGATGCTAATGTTGCATATATGAGTAAGAAAGATGGGTTTTGCAGCAATATCAGTTAACAGTACGCCACATATTCTAGAATGTCAACCAACCCATTAAAGCCGATGTTGGGTGCAAATGGCATGTTCTTGCTTCTCGCACTCAATCGCCTCAAACACGATTGATAGATTTAACAATAGATTATGTAACCTTGCAACGAGTTTTGCATGTTATTTAGGGGGTGTTTGGCTAGGATATTTTTTAGAGCAGCTCCAAACCGTTTGTTATTTGATCTCTAAAATTTAACTTTCCAAACCAGAAAGTAAAAGTCTGACTCCAATTAAATGCGTTTGATTATGGTGGCCTGCACAGAAAACCGCATACTCTTAACAGATGGTACACATGCGATGATTTTATTTTATAATACTAAAGATGATAAGTGATGGAAAATGAGCACAAGGCCATTGCAGGTAATACAAATATATGGGTTGCTGTACATCCACAAAAAGCGCAAAATACATTAAGAATGTAAGAGAATGGGCAATACGGCACAGTACCAGAAATTTTGATGAGAAAAATAAAGGAGCACATGTCATACAGGTTGGGTTACAGCACATATGGCCATTGTTCAAAAACATGGTCCTTAAACACTTTGTACCTCTTATTGCAAAAATGTACACAATAACACACCTGAATCTGACCGAACCTGGTTTGAAGCCGCTAAAAAACATTTAAAGTTCAGACATGTTTAACAAATGTGTTTTGATCCGTTACCTAGTATGACCCGTGTACCCCCTGTTTTAACCAACATACCATTTACTCACCATCGCACCATATGCTAAAGCTACCAAGTCCACTTTATTTTCCTAAAATGAGTATAATGTATCAATCAAAATATACATACGAAGAAGTATAATATGAGAAAATGTTGAACTAAAGTTAAAATTACATTATTGAGCAAAAATAAACATCATCGTAAGCAACTTAACATAAGAAAATTAGTAATACTTAGCAAAGATAAGGTTTATGTGTCAATAAGCGTACATTTGTTACTCAAAGACTCAATTCAGTCCAAATATATTATAAGATTTATAACTTCCCTTTGATTGTACGGTACCTTGGGGATTATAATGCAATAGAGCTACTTAAAACTTGGATACGTGGAACTAAGCTACGGGCATAATATATAATTTATGATCTTAAAAAACTGCAACAAACATATCGTCGTCATACAAACGTTAATGATAATATATCTATAACCTGATCAAGGAGGTGTGTAAAAAATATCTTATATTATGAGTAGTAGAGTACGTGAGCCATGGCTCTAGTGTGAGTTTTAAATACTGTAAAAATGTAATCATTAAAAAATTGTGTAAAAGTTATTAGTAGAATACATGTACTGTCCAAACCCTTCCATTATGCAAAGAGCCTCATATCCTTTAAAATAAAGCATACAGTAGCATGTGCCGCTGAAACATATGCAAATATGCATATAAGATAATGAGATTGAATGGTACTTGGACATATTTATTGATGGGGCCATCCTTGTTGACAGGAGTAACCGGTTAATTTGTATTGATCATCTATTCGCCATCAACTATGTACTTGTACTCGTAACTCCCCTCGTGTTAAAAAAAATTAGGAGTATATGCGACGTACAACTATTGAACATTGCGGCCGTGATTAGAAAATTGACAACATTACATTTCTTATGAGATACTTACCGGTAGATCTCTGAAGAATCCTTGAACATTACAACGAATGATGGACACCTGGGAAATCAAATAAGAGACAACCACCATAAATCAGGATTTAAATGATAAAGAAAAACAAAATAAAAAGATTATACTCAACCAATACTCAATATAATTAATCACAATAATAATCTACATCTTAAGAACACGTAATTACCTTCAAAGTTGCTTAGCAAAAACTATATGTGTCACTGGCATTTGGTTGCTCTTAACATTGTGGATCGTCTTGTTCTAATTTTTTTAAATGGGCATCTGATTTCCTATGATTTTCATTTGATAAAATGAACTATTAAAAATCAATCAACCAAATGTATATAGGAATTCAAAATGAAGTTAGAAATTAAACATACCTTGCGATTAAAGATTCAATTTTGTCATAAGAACTCAAACAAATTCAATCAAGATCTTGCCTTTGGTGTTATGGGTCGATTAATTTCTCAATAACCCCGTAACATATAATCACAAAACAAAAAACTATTTGTGTGAACATTTGCATGATGATGATCCGATCCAACTATTTTGATTTTGAATCAATGAACTTAAGTTTAATGATTTGATATTGTGAGATCTTGAATTGAATGGGAGAGATATTTGGGAAAGTTGTAACTGAAGAATGATAGAGGCGAGATTGTAGCAAAGGTTTATGGCAGTTATTAATTGTCCAAAATACCCTCGGCCTTTACGCTGTTATTGCCTGGTCACCAAAATGTTTCCAAATTGCCCTTTGAGTCATCATTTCCGGTCAGCATTAATTTGTCATGTCACCATGTCTAGTCACCATGTTTATTTTCATGCCTTGCCCCATATATAGGTAGAAATAGTGTATTGTGGTGTTTGGACAACTAACTAATAATTTATGACTTTTACTCGATGATTGCATATATTCATTTGATGTAGGTACAGTTGGAGGGAGTTATTCCCATATTATATGAAGTTGGAACTTCGGTATTTTTAGTGGACCATAAGAAGATCAGGCCACTTTACTGACCGTCGCGAGCTAACTGATGGCTTTACAACAAGTAGTCCACCCAGGTCAGCGATAAACATTGTGAGCCCACAAAGCGTAACATCTAGGTTTAAACAGCCATTTTTAGAATAGCAAAGCCCAAATGTTGTTTCTAAAAAGAGGTATTTTTTGTTTTCAAATTAATTTAAAAATCTAAATATTTCTTTATTGGTGTCGCAGAAAGGGTTCGGCAATATGGGTGGATCAGGTTAAAATGTGCGATGATGATGGGTTAGAGGGTAGCATTGGTGATGGTTACTGTTGGAGAAATTATATACAGAGAGACATTTTGGGCGCCAAATTTCCAAGGTAAACGTCTTTTTAACTACGGCTTCGTGTACTTTTAAGATACATGAACGAAATATAAACATAAGTTATAGACCATATACAC
>BQNB010124682.1:0-10210 GCA_026074375.1 Tanacetum coccineum
TCGCCGTACCGTTTTCTGGAAAACGGAACACAAAAAATCATTTTTCCTCAGGAAGTGGGCCGCACATACAACTTGTGCGTCGGGTTTTCTTGAAAACCCAAAAAGTACGCCGCACTTGTTATTAAGTGCGTCGTGTTTTCTCAACATCCAAAAATATTGATTTTGTATAAAAATAAATCAGATGCATTTTTATTTATCTTCTGTGAATATTTGTTATCTGTTTATTTGTTTCTGCATGCTTGCTTGTTTGTGTATGTTTGCCTGCGTGTTTAAAAAGGCATAAAAATGTTAAAACTATAAAATCTTAAAAAAATAGATTCGTATTTTCTTTTGTTTAGTTGGTGTGTTTGTGTTTGTCTATTAATGTGTTTGCATGTGTTTGTATTTGTGATATTAAATAATAAGTGAAAAAAATCTAAAAATATGTTTTTGTCATAATAAAACCACCGCACATAGGTTGTTCTGCGGCGCACTTGTATCAATTTTTCCGCCATGGTATTTTGAATTTTTGAAATATAATAAATAATTAGATTCGATGTACGCCGCACTTTCTTTCAAGTGCGACGCACTTCTGGTCTAAAAAAATTTAATAAAAAATATAAATAGATATATTAATAAAAAAAACAATAAAAAAATTTACGTATGTTAGATTTTTGTCTAAAAAAAATTAAAAAAACCAAAAAAAAAATATATAAATAAAAATAAAAATATATGTTTTAATATTTTCTTTGTAGTTATAAGTTTTTGTACATTAAATAATTATTATATGTTTAATATGTATTTGTCTTTAAACCAAAACTCATATAAAAAAAACAAAAAATCCAAAAAGATTTTATGCTTGCTTGTTTTTAGTTAAATGTGTATAAATTTTTTTTTGAATATATATATATATATATATATATATATATATATATATATATATAATATAAAAAAGTGTTTTGAACTTTGTGGGTGTGTTCGCTGGAAACCCTCACGAGACTATAACTCGTCCACTCGGGCCACCGAGGGGTTAAAGGCTTGTTGCATATGCTAAATGCAATTATGGTGCCTACGAAAGTGCGCTTTCGTATTTTACGGTTTTTGTAGTTGTGTTTATTTTGCAGATTAAATAAAACAGGTGGAGTTTGGATTGGTGGTTGACATTTTACACTTGGAGACTTATATATTTATTATATTACATGTGGTAGAATACACATGCTTGGCGCTTCGTTTCGCGCCATATCCTTCATAATTCAACAGATCCCTTAAGAGCCCCGGGAAGTTTCGTTTCTCTTATATTTATTTTTCCCGTTTGTCCCACTGATACGCTTGGTAATATATACTAATATATAATATCACAAGAGCAATTAAGAAAATTCCCTAAGGAAATTTTCACTCTTTAAAATATATATATATAATATATAATATACGTATGTTTACCGGAAAGTATGATTTCCCGGGTCGTTTTCCCAACGATTTGAGAAATTGAAACCTCGCTTGATATTGGATATTGATTTGAATGGGTTCGAAGATTGATTGGGTTTTCTACAACTACTAATTAAAAACAAGCAATTAAAAAACAATTAAAGCACTTAACAAATTACGAGAAACAAATAAAACGCGACAATTAAGCAAGTAAACTAAATTTAACTCCTAAAAATGTAAACTAAATTTCTAAACCTAAGATAGGACAAAAGAAAATTTTAGGAAAAAGAAAAACATTTTTTTGATTATTTTTGAATTTATTATGAATTTAAATCTATTTTAATCTAATTAAATCCTAAAAAATAGCAAATTAAGTACTAAAAATTTAGAAAAATGATTTTTAAACTTAGAAAAGTCTAAAATAACATAAAAACTCAGAAAACTATTTTTAACTATTTTTAAAATTAAAAATAAAAGCTTAAAAATGAAAATTAAAATCTAAAAGTGGTGAAAATGATTTTACTAAATGTAAACCTAAATCTATTTTTTATAAAACTAAAAACTATTTTTTTATATTTTTCTGAAACTTTTTTCTATTTTCTATGTATTTTTTAAGTTTTTTACTTTCGAAAAACAATTAAAAATAAAATAATAGATGAAAAATTACGAAAAATTCTAGAAAAATCTAAAATGTAACAAAGATTAATAGAAAATTATAAGATTCAACTCAGCTTATCATATAAGCTGTGAAAATTTCTTATTAGGCTACGGCTTATAAATGAAAAGGTAAATTAAAACTTGTATAAGTATTTAATGAAAATAAACACTGATGGATGAGCTATTGTAGCACCTGGTTAACATGTATGGTATATGTGTGGGAGGTTGTGGGTTCGAGGCAGGCAAACCCCCTTTTTTGCTTTTTTTTATTTTTGATTTTTATGAAAAACTGAATATTAGGACTTAAAAATGACACAAAATTAAGCACTTTTAATGAAGAAAACACTAGCTGTAACACTATAAGATTTTAATGCTTATCACTAAGTGTTGGCAGATAAGGGGCCCTTTGCCAAGGTTTCACTAAATTGCTATAAACTACTCAAATTAAGCTCAAATGAAAAAGCAAAAGGTGTTCTGAAAAGCTTATGATTTGCTTAAGTTGATTATGAAAAGAACTTTGAACTGAAAACACTTAAAGATAATTGAAAATGATGATGAAAGTAGTAAACTCAGGAACAGGCAATAAGTCAAAAAACTATATAAGTCTCAAATATCAGAAAGCAATTCACGAACTTAAGCCTTTGCCCACTAGCTAAACTACTTAGTGACTATAAATCCAAAATCACAAAATCAACAACATTCTAAACTAGAAATCAAAAATTTAGAAACTAAATCTTAACTGCAACGTTTTGTACTTTTGAGTTTTTTTAGTGCTTTTAAGCTAAAATTTGTACTTAAAGCAAATGAGATTTAAATGAAAATTATAGCATTTTTCTATACTAATCTATGAAATGCCTATAAGCTATTAGAAAATAGTGCTTAAATCCTACAATTTAAAGACTAAAAAATTAATGCTGAACATAAAGAGACAGCCGGGACAGCTGTTCCTGTGATGCAATTGCTACAATGGTAAAAACCAATCGTGCAGGGTAACCTTGAGGTTTAGTACTGCACTAAACTTACTCAAATTGAGTGCTAAAACATAATGCAAGCAAGATCTAAGCCTTGGAAGGCTTAGATCAAATTTTCTCAAGCTTAAAGGGAAGGTAAAAGTGCCCTGGTGTTAAATTACCAAAATTAAGCCATAACTTTAGAAATTTTGAAAACTAAACTCTAAAAACTCTTAATCTATCAGTTTAAAATGATGACACAACTAACTCAAATGAATTGCACAAGAACACTTGACTTTTTAAGGTCAAATTAGTTTTAACAACCAAAACACCCCATTATGCACTTGACATAATTGATTAAGCTTTTTAAAAACTAAAATGTACTGATGATAAAAACTAGGACTACCAGATAATAGGGGCTATTGACAACTTATTTAAACAAATTAACTAACTGTATTAAAGCTAAACTTTAAGATCTACGACTAAGCTACTATATTTTTGGCTTTTTATAGATTTAAATGACAGATATGAAAACACTAAGATTTATAACTAGCTAGCTAAAAACAGATGATCAATATAGTCTAATAAGCAATATTAAGTAGAAATAAGCACAAAAAGTACTAATTACAGCAAATAAGCGATCTAGGTTATAAGCAATAAGACAACTATTTAAGCTAGAATTTAAACGAAGGAATTAACAAGAACTTCTAGAGTTCAGTTAACTGAAGCATAATGCTCTTTAGAGCTTTGCTACAAGCTCTCCTAGCTTATAAATAAGCTAGGAGTAAAGTCCTTGAGATCTCTTCCATTTCTAGATCTCCTTCCAAAAGCTTAAATCTACAAGTTAAGGTAAATAGAATTTTTAAGCTTGTTAATTAAGTTTATGTAAGATTTAAGATCAATTGAGCTCAAATCATGAGCTTAGAGACTCATGTGAGCTTTTAGTAGCTTATATAAGCTTATGAGAGCTTATTGACTATTATAAGTCATTTTAGATCTTAAAAGATTAAAAGACAAGATTAAAACAAACTTGATTTATATTAAGAGAAGCTGCTGATTACAATATGAAAAGAGAAATTACACTAGAAAAGCTTTTAAAAATAGAGAATTACAATAAGCAATAAAAATAAATAAGCTACTAAAAATATATACTCGTGTTTGGAAAGTTGTGTGTAATAAGGCCTTTTATAGGCACTCATAGATCCTTCTAGGCCTCTAATCTGTTAGACGCGCCTATCAACATCATCCCTTGATCATTCATTAATCATTGATTCCTTCTTGTCCACCGTTGGATCACTAATGAGCTCACACGGATTGCCAACGTGGCAATCCGTTTGAGACTCAATTGTGTTTGTTTACTGAGTGTGTTTAGTGCAAAACCCACGTCCCTTTGTGCTTTCTCCTCGTACGTAGGCTTGAGCTAGAGAGTGCAGCTAATGAAATCTTTGATTTGATGATACAATCCTGCCATCTTGTTAACGAGCGGGGTCTTGGAATTGTCCTTTTTGACCCCTTGATTGAGACTTGCCCTTGATTTACCCTGGTAAAGATCCTTTAGGTGAATGGGAAAAGATAGGGGGGACGATGGGTGAATAGTGTTTCTTTCTTCGCGCCCTTTTTAACTAACTCAGGGTAAAAGTCATTTGAATTATAAGAGAATGACACAAATGGTCCTTGTGGTTGTTTATAAAAGGTGTAGTGTAAAAAAGAGTTTAGGAAATAGCAAGAATGGTCCCTGTGGTTTTATGAAAGGGTTATTGGGCTAAGGTATCCGGGTGTGGCCCATTTAGGGTTTAAGGACCATTTGTGGACTTTTCTGAAACTTGGAGGACTAAAGTGGAATATTTTGGATTTTGTCCTTTGTGGTTGACTTCTGTTGACCAAGATTGGCTGGAGTTGACTGTAGATTTGACTTTTTCTGGCTTTGGCTTCCGGCTTTTGTTTCCTCTTCCGTTATTGTGTCCATGTTTGCCCGCTTTTGACGGTTTTCATGTGATTTTTCATATATCCGTACCTGCACACACAGAACACAAAAACAAGTATATTTTTGCCATTTTTCACTGTGTTTTGGGTTTAATTGGGTATTTTAGGTACAAACGGATATGTGTATTTTACACTTATCAAAATTCCCCAAACTAAACGATTGCGTGTCCTCACGCAATATCACATGCCTTATAACCAAATACCTCAACTTCCCTCAAGCTAATCCTTTGAAAAGTAGCAAGTTTTTGTTGCGAGAGCTAATAAGAGACCACAAGTTATAATACAACAGGCTTTTCATTTTAATACTTTTTTCCTTTTTATGATTTTCTTGATAATTAACTACCGAAACTACAACTTATTTGTGTTGACATAATGTATGTTTTCATTACCTCGTGGTAACTTTAAAGGATCATAGACAAAAAGCTAATTTAAGTCGTCTAAAGATACCTTCATCAATTCCCGATTATCACCTTTCCCATGCTAAGCTTAAAAACAAGATCATTGTTAATTACAAGTCATGACACTAACACTACTCATAAATACTAAATGTGTACTTACTTTTCCTCCCGCAAATCCTACTTTTGTATCTCAAGATTTTACTTAAGTCATATACCCGAAGGCTCTTTAGATTTTATTACGATACTTATTAATTCAAAAATAAAGCGTAACGGTTAAGAATGCAATAATTAGCTCTTAGCCCTTTTCAAAAGATCAAATGTCATCAAGATTAAAGTCCACATCGAGGCAACCAAAATTTGGCTTTTAATTAGGCCTACTTTAAGTCAAGGCATCATTATGTCATATACCCCTTAAGTGCCTTTAAGACATGAATGGACCAATTCATATTTGCACTCATATACCCTTAGGCTTTTTAAGGCACAAAATAATGACAAAAAATTTAAGCAACTATAAACCTCAGTTCTTTAGAAGGCTACAAACATCGGACCATCGCATCCGACAAGATGTAGCAAACATATTTTGACTTCGGCAACATCCTTGACCTTTTAGAAGGTTGTAACATCGGTTGTGAGCCGGCAAGATGCAGCAAACTTTTATCAGTCTTGGATTATTGAATTCTACTTATCCCATATATCATAAGGCTCTTTAAAGCGAATAAGCAAAATATTCATTAATGTGAACCTATAGTATGCAAATTAAGTATTCCTGATTGTTGTATCTCTCTAATTACAAAGGAACTAAAGAAATCTTCTATACCTAATTATTAACCAAAAACGCACAACTATATTTATTTTAAACAAATTTATATATATAAAGGTGAAAACAAGCTAATGGGAGAAAAAGCCACAATAACCACTTATGAGTTGAAAGGGAAAACCAACTATTCTTACGTTTAATGTCTGACTTATAAACAACACTATCATTTCTCGTTCTTGCAATTTAAAATCACTAATAAAGAGATTCGCGAATGTTAGCCATATTCATTCCAACTTGGCTATTGTAAAATCACATGAGATTAGCCCAAGTCTTCTTTTACGTTAATAACAATCAAGTCTAGATGTTGTAACAATCTATTGAGATAGCACAAACTATCTCGTTAATTGTTAAGGAAAATGCTACAGGTCTTAAAACCGATCGGGTCAAAATTTAATTCTGTTCTCACCTTTATTTGTGACAAAACCACTTATTTATCATTTTTTTATTTTTATTTTTTTACACATTTGTCACTTTTTTTTATGCATAAAAAATTTAAAAAATTTGCTTTTTTTTCATATAAATCACTATTTTTTTGGCGGAAGGAAAAATAGGGTTACGTTAGAGAACAACGGCTGCACGGCAAAATCAAATCGATTAGAATCACCCCCATACTAAACCTACACTTGTCTCATTTGGATATGATACTCTATAATTTTCAAGGCATAATTCAAGTATTAAGGGTTAATCGATAAGATTAGGATATGGGATTCCCTAAATGAAGCTGAGGATATGAAGCTCGAATAAATGGACAAAACCAAGAGCACGAGAGTCTTCAAAATCCGGGTAATCCTGGACATAAAACCACAAAACACAAAACACGAGAAAGGAAAGAGGCGAGCCCCCTCACATTAATTTGTTAGAAAATAGATAAGAAGATAGAAACTTGTTTTTGTCTATACGAGTCACTGAGCTTGGACTCGACCGAATTAGTTGGTCCATGGGGATAGCAAATGAAAAGAAAAATCTCAATCGGGCTTTCATTAATGTTTGGATAAACATTTAAAGCACATGAAAGTTCCATTCCGTATGAGAATCCACCAGTCTAAGTGGAAGACTGCCGGGGTCAAAAGATCGTATCTTCCTCCCGGTGGAGCAAGATAAAAGAGAAACCTCAGGGTAGGTGAGAAATGGGAGAAAAGTCCGGATAACAAATGTGAAGGAATCGTCATCTTCAGAAAAATCAATCTCACTTCCCCTTTGGTCATCATTAAGCTCATTAAAATTATCAATCACGGGAGCATCGGGCTCAAAATATAAGCAAATCTCAACATCCGGTGGTTCCGGAGGAGGACGAGGAAATGACGGATCGAAATGAAATGATTCAAACTCGGGAAGCTCCAAAAGAGGTTCATTATCAATGCTAATCAACCCCTCTTGATCGGGCTCAATCTTAAAAAGAAACGTATTTCATACATCGGGGGAAGAGAGTATATTAGCATGATAGGGGTACTGCCACTTCTCATCTCTTCGTATCATCGCTTAACAGTCTCGAACATTCGGGTAAGAATTATCCAAATGAGAAAAGAGAGTATCGGGACTCCTCTAGAACGAATCATTATCCTGGACGGGGATTGGAAAATAGAGAAGGGAGACTTGAGCACACGATCCAGAGTAGGGTTAACTTTCAAAGATTCAATATTAGAAATAAGACGATGTACGTTTAATAATTTCTCTCGAAGAATAACGTCTTGGATTTGAAAAATATCTTCTAAATCAAACTCTTTTTCTTCTTGTTCGACATCATTCACCTCCTCGTACTCGACGTCCTCATAATCATCGTCATCACTCGCCCAGTACCATCATTTGGAATGGATAATATCTCAAACTTATCGTTCAAAGCATCAAAAGTAGAAGAATCATCACAAACGGGCACATCACACGTATCGTCAGAAATACCATCAAGCTCACTTGAGATTGGGACAAGGATCTCAACACTAGACTTTATTACTTCGTCCGATTCCGTTGCCGGAATAGTGTCAAGATGCTCGTCCCCCATACTTAGAGAGTTATCGGGCTCCTCGATTGGTTCATCGGGTGTGATCGCTTTGTCTTTTCTTCCATATAACAGTATACTCATCATCGTCATCATCGAAGTAGAAAAGCGGACGATTCTAGCTTGGACAATTAATATATTTTGAAAACTCTTCACTGATATTTCGCACATCTTCAAGGAGTTTACTCATCAATTCTTGAATATCCTCTTGTTGATATTGCTTGTATCAAAGCATCTTTAATTTTGCCCAAACTTTTCCCAAGCTATTCAATATACTTCTGGGTGTTACTCAAAAAGTGATAGACTAAACTTCTTAAGAAGGTGCAAAACGTCTTTCATAAATTGTCTTTAGCTTCTTCATCGTCAATTCATAGAAAAATTTATATAATGGAATAGAACTTTGAGTTGTCGGCTTCATTCTTCTTATCGGTTGAATTCCTTAAGAATTTACAAATCGTTTATAAGCTTAAGAAGCAATTCTTGTAAAACTTCAGGTTGATTCTGCTCTTCTTCCATAGCTTGCTTAATCTTAAGAAATCTCTCCTCGGCTAGCAATAAAGCCATGCACTTTTCATTAGGAGGTATATGATCATACTCCTTTAAAAAGGCTTGTATAGCTTCCATTAAATCTTCTTGAGCTTGCAAAAAAAATCTTTATTGTCTCTTGAGGAGGATAATTGACGGGAAACTGCGGGGGTTGATATTGGTCAAAACCAAAAGAATTAGGATCATAGCAAGAATTTTGCTCACAATAATCTTCATTCATTGGTTGACATTGAAAAGTGTCATGAGGACCCCCGCAATTTGCACAACAACAGGAAATTGTTTGAAAAGAAACTTTTGACGACTTTTATGGAAAATAGTTATCATTATAGTTTTGATTGTAAACACGGCTCCTGTACATAGACAAGCGGGAAACTGTGTGTGGAAATCGTACCATAATGAGATTATTTCCACATAACTCACACAAGGTAGGTCTCAAAGGAGTTTGTGGAGGGTGGTCGGAAGAATATTAAGAATTATCGAAAGAATTCGGATTACATCGTGGACAAAATGAACCGACAAATGGCTTTCCACACCTGTAGCAAGGTTGATAAAATGAAGACATGTCGAAGAATTAATCGAATAAGAGGGTAAAGAGAATAAGAATTAAACGAATAAGAGGATCGAGAAGAATATTTATAGATTTTTCAAATAATACATAAGGAAAAATAAGAAAGAAAAATATTATTTTTTTTTTGAATTTTAATTTTTAAGATAAAAGGAAAATATTTTTGGGTTTTTTTATAAAGGAAAAGGAAAAATAAAAATAAAATAAGAAGAAAAATATTTTTGGATTTTTTATATTTAATTAGTACGAAAATAAACTCTCCGAAGAAAGGATCTTCAAAGCTCGAATACGAACAATCCCGTAGAAATCACTACACCTCTCCCCGGCAACGGCGCCAAAAACTTGATACGCTTTATAATATACTAATATATAATATCACAAGAGAAATTAAGAAAATTCCCTAAGGAAAATTCACTCTTTAAAATATATATATAATATATAATATACGTATGTTTACCGGAAAGTATGATTTCCCGGATCGTTTTTCCAACGATTTGAGAAATTGAAACCTTACTTGATATTGGATATTGATTTGAATGGGTTCGAAGATTGATTGGATTTTCTACAACTACTAATTAAAAACAATTGAAACACTTAACAAATTACGAGAAACAAATAAAACGCGACAATTAAGCAAGTAAACTAAATTTAACTCCTAAAAATGTAAACTAAATTTCTAAACCTAAGATAGGACAAAAGAAAATTTTAGGATAAAGAAAAACATTTTTTTGATTATTTTTGAATTTATTATGAATTAAAAACTAATTTAATCTAATAAAATCTTAAAAAATAGCAAATTAAATACTAAAAATTTGGAAAAATGATTTTTAAACTTAGAAAAGTCTAAAATAACATAAAAACTTAGAAAACTATTTTAAACTATTTTTAAAATTAAAA
>BQNB010124683.1:8510-19898 GCA_026074375.1 Tanacetum coccineum
AATGCCGACTAAGATTGAGCTAACACTGGAACAATCACAACAAGGTGTTAGTAATGACGTATTGGTAAGCATTGAAGGGGTTGAAGAATTAACAAGAAATGTATGGATAAAGGGTGAAAAGAAAGAAGCATTCCACACAACTTAGGCAGAAACCGGGTCAATACATAATCTATCAAAATCACAAAGATGATTGTTGGTATTGAAGAAAGACGTCATGGACCCAGTGATGCAATGCACAACCCTTCCCAGCCATTCGAGTTTCTCTCAAAAGAAACTTGTCTCATTTGTCACGAAGATACACAGGTTATCTATTGACATCTCACTCTGAGATTGTTAATATTGAACAGGTGGCAGTCAGCTCCAGCCTCCGAGTACTAAAATCAAAGTGCACAAATCGAGTCTAGAGCCAGAAGAGATCATCATTATAAATCTCACTAGGACACAATCCATGTATAACACTTGTTGTTCAAGCTTAAACAACATTTGGTAACAAAGAGTCCTACGCATTATCCATGAGATCTTGCTAGAACATTTAGAGTGATACTCTTTAGTATTCACAGTGACGAATGGAAATCCTTCCAGAGTCAACCTCAAACAGCTTTTCGGTAGGTGACTTCCAAGATTCTATATGAATCAAGCTTGTGCTAACTGGATATCGATTTGGTCCAGTAAATGAATTGACGACTTAATAAAAAAGATAGTAACTATCTGATTCACTCTTACCGTGTTGTCTGCTTTGAGACGCTCCGGTAACAAGAACGGCTAGTACAGCTATGAAACCCTGTCAAGAAGATTCATATGAATTCTATTGATCACAGGCAGTATTTATACTGATTAATGGGGAACCGTTAATCACAGGTATTGTTTTTATAACTATAGAACGGGAAACCGGAGGTTAATGCAACGAACTCAAGTGAATAACATGCCAAATTCATCTTTTACTTCTAACTATTTTATTTTAGGATAAGACGACGGTGTTGCAGCCTCATTCTAGCGAAGTCGGATTCATAAACCACATGCTCATACTCAAGCTTTCAAAGTCAATCATTCAACGTCAAGATAGTTGATTCTAATCTTCCCCACCATCAAAGAGCCTCAAAGTTAAATAAAGAATCATCAATTGGGAGTTTGTTAGGACTTATAATCACATATGACATTTTTTTTTTAACATGAATGTAAAAGGTTGAGCATGTTGGTCAAGTGCACATGTTGATCAAGGACAGTCAAAATCAAGTTGACTTCAAGTCAAAGAGATGATGGCAAGTTACGATCCAAGAACTCAAAGCAATAGATAAAATTGGCTCAATATCAAGATCACAAAGCATGAATGAACAAGCCGTTACAAACAAGACAAGACCTACAAGGCAATGCATAAACCGTTAAACTTCATATCTTTCAATGTCATCGGTGATACAGAGAAGTTTGAAGAAGAGGACCTAAACATTGGGGGGAGATTGTTAGCTTAAATTATTTATTAAGTCAAACAAGGAATGTTAATCGGTTTAGAAAGTAAACTAGTTCTAGTTTTGTATAGGCTAGTCGGGTTAACGGCTTTGAGTGTTAATCTAATATTGTCCGTGTTTCGGGCTCAAAGCCCAAGTTATGCCAAGCCCGGCCCAAGTTACAAGCCCATAAGCCACCTAGCATGGCATGGGTATAAATACCCCTTCACCACACTTGGTGAAGGGTGTTGGTTACAATTTCACTTCACATGTAACTCTCCATCTCTCTCTAATCTAATATCATCTTTGTTTCTCTCTCTACTTTCTCTCTCTAAGATTTCTTCTCATTTTCTAGCAATTTGGTAAAGATTAGTGTTGTGTAATGGATTAAACTAGTGGGATAACACTATATGTTAGAAACATCGGTGTTGTTCCTCTAACTTGTTTTTGTAGCAAAGTTACCATAGCTCGATTTCTTGGTGCCCTCGAACGAAGGGGAGTACACATCAAGGGAGAGCATTTATTCTGTCATTTCTTCTAATATTAATCGGCGAAGCCTTTTTGATTCTACAAAAAGGGGGAGAAATAGAAATAAAATAAAACTCACTAAATACATGTTTAAAATTTAATTTTTTCATTTAATGAGTTTAGATTTTGTAATCATCAAAAAGGGGGAGATTGTTGATAGAAATAATGCCTAAAAACCTTGTAAATATTTTTCGATCTCTCTACGTTTTGATAATCACAAAATGTAAAATCAATTAATGAAAAATTAATTGTAAACAAGTAATTAGTAGTAAATTTTTATTTTGAAAATTTAATCACTTAAAGGTATGAATAAACAAATGCTTAATGTAGTTTATGATCAAAGGATTTTTTTTAACTCACATTTTTTATAAAAATAACACAAACATTTTTTATATCTTTTACAAAACATTTTTAGATTTAAACAAAATGTTTTATTCAAATAAATATTTTAAATTCAATTTTTCTACCCAAAAACGGCTAGAAATGTTTCAGAAAACACCTCCCTCATAAAAGACAAAAAAAGGAGCGTCAGGCTTGGGCGGCCTCCTTAATTATAACGGGCGGCCCCCTTAATTTTAAGAGGACCGGCACCCTAGTTAAGGGGACCAGCCACGTGTTTTTTTGTCACAGCTTGCCTATAAATACTGGACTATTCTCCACTGATTTTCTCACCTTTTGCACGCACTTTCTTTCTGTTCTAAATCAGTTTATACACTCCTTTCCTTCCTTTGATCATTTAATCATAAAGCTTTGTTTTTAAGTGATCCAAGCTTAACTCCTCAAGTGCAAGAGAAGAATATTTCTTATCATCAAATCAAGAAGTGTTATAGTATAGTTGGTATAGTTGTGTAGTTGTGTTATATCTTGTAAATCATTTGTGTATATTGTGAAGGTGTGTATCGTAGTTGTGTACAATAAGTAGATTGTTGTGATCATTGTAAGTATAGTTAGATCGGGGTGATCTTAGTAAGTAGTGATAGATTGGTGTGATCGTAGTAGTGTCTTGGTGAAGTGAAGTTGTGAAGCAAAGTGAAGTTGTGAAGTAGAGAGAAGTTGTGAAGTGAAGCCAAGTTGTGAATTGTCGTGAAGTGGTGTGTTGTGTTGTGATAGATTGGTTCTAGCTAGGATTAGAACTCGACATTTCGCTTAGTGTCGGAAATTGGTGTAAGCTAAGTCGTGTACGGTTTTCTCCGCCTAAAGGGAGTTTGTTGACATAGTGAAGATAACTCTCGAGTTTGGTGCTCGGGGAGTGGAGTAGGGCGAAGAGGTGCTTCGTTACCGAACCACTATAAATCCTTGTGTTGTGGTTTGATCTTTCTAACTCTTATCTCTTGTCTTTCATATTTACTTGTCATTTACTTACATATTTGTATTGTTCATATTGTGCACATATTGAGATCACACAAAGTCGAATCTAAATTTTTATAAACAAGCATAACATTAATTTAAAAAGCGATAAACTATTCAACCCCCCTTCTAGTTTTCCACAATTACAATACTATTTCGTTTTTTTCCTTGTCATTTTTATTTTAAGAGTAATTTTTGTTGAACTAATGATTTTTCTTACTATTCTATGAATAATTCAAAGCTGGTATTGGTTCTCAAATTATGATTTGTTGTTATAAAACATGGTAAGAAATAGATTTTGTGAAAAAGTTGGCAGAGAACACAAACGCAATCATGGTAAATATTCTACATTAGGAAATCAATACTGAAAGTTAACATGAAACCACAGTAATAATTTGCGTTGTAATTTTGTTCAGTTATGTATGTTTTGGACTTACAAAGGAATGTTTATTATCATAAATGTTATGATCCGGACTGTAGAGGTTGATTGTTTTCTATTATATTTTAAATTTAATGTTTATTATTTCTAAAATATATGCTTATCTCTAATTGATTGATTGTCTTAGGTTATCGAATTCCCTTCCATCTAGTTCCACCAGATGTGATTTTTAAAATAGGTGAGCAAAATGAAAGCTAGATGGATAGACATGAGACAGATGATTGGTGGTTTGAAGCAATGTTGGTAGTAGAAAAAGTTAAAAATAAGCCTAGAAATTAAGTCATGCCAAATGAAGTAAATATTCTATTTTTATATATGTCTATAAAATGTTGTTTGTTAATCATGTTCTAATTTTATATAGCAGTTTTAGTGATTGCAGCTTATTTCTTTTAACATTGTTAATATCCTTTTTAATTATAGCACAACGAAGTTTGGGATGAAGATGATGATTGGTGGATGTCCGTCGAAACAACTGCATCAGAAATTGAGCGTGCATACAATGGACAAACTTGAGCTTGCGTCAGAATATGTCTATATGTGAAATCTCAAATAGTAATCTGGTGTCAATATTAATCTGATGTGAAACCAAATTACCTGTTGAAAATTAAATTTATTCTGAATTTTTTTACATAAAATCTGTTTATATAGAGGTTGTTTGGTTTCAACATGTTTTGTGCTATGTATAGATTATAGTAGTTTTAAGTATTTCCGAAGTTTAAAATCTTGAATAGTAGTTTTGTGTTACTGCTAGTTTGATACCAAGTACTTTACATGTTAATGTTACCATATTACTGAATCACTTATTTACTCTACTGCATCACAGTGATGTTATCATACAACTGCATTGCGATAATACTTTAGTCTTTAATGTGTTATTATACTGTATCAAAATGTATAATGTACGGCATCAGAATGTGTATTATAATGCATAACAATACACTAAAAAAATAACATAATGAAGTAAATGACTTGGAAGTAGTACGCATAAGGCCTGCCATAAACTCATCACGTAGAAATGTCGGGATCCAACTTTCCCTCATATCAAACATATCTCTTAACCATTTATTGTCAACAAGTTGAAAAAAATGTATCATGCAATCCCACTCTCTTTCAAATTCTTTAGGAAAAATCTGATCAGTCCAAACTATATATGCTAGACCTAGTTTGATATAAAGTGATGGTCATTAAGGTTCTCGAACCTTGTATTAGTCTTGTAAATGTTCCCGGGAATTCTATAAGCTAATTGGGCCTAGTTACGGGATTTAAAGCCCATTAGTTATCAAGCCCGGCCTTGGAAGCCCACTTAAACCAAAGGCTAGCCCAAGTACTATACTATATAAAGCCCTCTCCTTATGTGGAGAGGGTTTTTGCTCATTTTTACTCTTTAATGTGTAGCCATTTTTCTTTTGATATTTCTCTCTCTAAACTTATCTCTTTCTCTCTTTACATTTGCAAGTAAATTCATGTGTACTTGTATGTGAAGTGATAAGTCCAACATGTGGTATCAAGAGCCCAAGGTTTACTAGTGTTTGTGGTTTGCTTATTTGAGCTTATTCAAGCTTATTCTTAGCTTATTTCGTCCTTGTTTTTCTTTTATAAGCCACGGATTATCTTTTTTTCTTTTAGCTTGATTCTTAAGCGTGTTCTTGCACTAGCTCTCTAGCTTATTGGTTGCTTGAACACGGATTATTATTGAATCAAACACGTCTTACTTGGTTTTTCATCTTTCTTGTTGTGTTTGAAAGTTTTGGGTTCAAAACGAGTTAAGAAATCAAGTTTCAAGATTTTTTGTTGTTGTTTCGGGTTATCTACTTGTACTTCTGTGATTTATGTTCTTACCTTTAGCTTTATCCATATTCAAACCTAGGATTGTGTAACTTTCTTGCTTAGATTCCAAGCTTTTTCATATGATATTCATGGTGGCGGTTTGAGCAAGTTTATATAAATTAGGTCATCCTTGTTTGCTTAATAACCGAATACAAGAATATAAATTAGATGTGTAATAGGTTTTTGCCTTGTAGTGGATTTGTAGCTAGCAAAAAAAAGTGTGAAAGAGACAGCGGGTTGCACTAGTTGAAAGTGACCCGTAGCGGTTTATAGCTTAGTGGTGGCGGTTTGCCTATTTTATCAAGTAGCGGTTTGAATTTTAAAAGGGTAGCGGTTGGCTGCTTCATAGCAGCGGTTTAGGACAGGTTCAGGAAGCGGTTTAACGTTATCTTGGCCTCTTTAATCGAAACTCTGTCCAATTGAATTCCTGGTGGCGGTTTGGTACTACATTGGTAGCGGTCTACTATTCTGCCAATGTAGCGGTTTAGTAGGATTAAATTAGCCAGCGGTTTACCGTCATAGCGGTTTGCTAAGTTAGAACTACCAGCGGTTTACTATCTTAAAAGTGGCAGCGGTTTGTTATTTTTCAAGGTAGCGGTTTACTAATATAGGGCAGCGGTTTGAGTAAATTTTAAGTAGCGGTTTGCCAAGATTACTAAGCCATTGGTTTGTTAAGCAGCGATTTGGTACACTTCTTGCCAGCGGTTTGAGCCAAGCTTAAGGTGGCAGTTTGGTATAAGCTTGGCAGCGGTTTGACTGCATATTCTTGGCAGAGGTTTGCTATCACGTAGTGGTTTACTAACTTCGTGGTGGTTTGCCATTTTATACTTAGACAAATTCCGTATAACTCAAACTTGGACCTTTAATCAACAAGAACCTCGAATTAACACTTGGAATTTAAAGGAAGTTTAATTGAACAACATCAAACCTTAACAACAACAAAAAAATCTTCATTTTACGGTTTCTTCTTGACTTTGTAAAATCCCATAAAAGTTTATTCTTTTTCGGTTTAAGTCATAGAGTTGTAAAATCCCGTGAATTTCCAAGGACTTAATCATTTTAACTTTAATCATAAGCAAATCATGATCACTAATCACTAAAACGATCCTACCTTATCATTTCACATCACTCTTGCAATGTCGACTCAACAAGACATCAATGCTATTAGAGCAAAACGACTTGCAAACACACATGATCTTTTGGCATTAATGGCAAATACCTAGACACCGTTTCACCCAGATCAATCATCACTCATTACCTACTTACAACATCCACAACCCAACAACAACTTTGTCCTACAACCTTCATTCAACGCGAACTACATGCAACAACCAATGCAAAATCCCGAAGATATCTCAGATCCCAAAACTGCAATAGACATGGAACTTGTACTCATGGCTAAGGCAGTTACTCTAAACGAAACCACTCCAACAAACAACAACTAAAGAAATTCATCAAACCCTCACAACATGTAAATTGCATAACTGGGTATGAATATGGATCAAGAGAGATAGATGCTAATGGTTGAAGATAATGTTGGGAACCAGTTTAGACTAAATGCAGTGCAGAATGTCGGGAATCAGGTTGTGCAGAATGCGGTTCAGAATCCGGGTGTACAGAATGTAGAAATTATAATGGCCTAGTAATGATCTAAGGGATTGCTAATTAGTAATGGGATTGGAAATGTAGTAACAGCACGGCTGATGGCTAATGGTACTGGTATCAGCAATAAAATCAACAAGGTGTTACAACTGTCAAGGAGTGGATCATTATGCCAGTAACTGCACAGTAAAGCCAAGGAAACGGGATGTTGCTTATCTTCAAAAACAGATGCAGATTGCTCAAAAGGAAGAAGCATGGATTCAACTCACTTCTGAGGAATTTAATTTCATGGCTGCTGTAGGTGCTTGTGAGGAAACTGAGAGAAGAAGATCAAACAGCACCCTTTAGGATTAATTTACAGCAAAACGAACATCGACTTCTGGTCTCAGTCACAAAGCTCACCGTCTAATGACTCAGACGGATCAGCTAAGGAACATCTCTCTAAAAAATTGTTTATGATAATGAGATATTCAATATGTTTACTCGAAGGAGCAGTAACTGAGCTACTCGATACCTTCCTAACCACAATCCAAGTACAAACAAATGATAGTAATTTTATTTTTGTGGTTTCTAGTGTGGAACAAGGTGGGGAACAGTAGAACAACATTCTGCAACTGTTGAGGAAACATGTGCGTACCATGAATCATTATTTCATAATAAAGCTGCTGAAGTTGAGAAAGTCAACTCGGTCAATCGCAAAATGAAAGAAACAAATCAGAATTGACCACTGACTTGCTATGATAAAAAAATCAAGAAAAAGTGTTTGAAATTATGGTCAAGAAAAATATGACAAACTTGAAAGGTGTTATCAACAGTCTGTTTATCAAAAGCAGTCTCTTACTAAAAAGATAAATGCACTTCACTTAAGTTCAGGTAAACAAATACCGCTTGAATGAGGAAAATTTAAATTTAAATAAAGGCTTCAAAGTAAAAGTCAACCGTTTTCTTCCTCTTCAGAAGAAACGAAAAGTTAAGACCTACTAAAAATACACAAGACACTTCTTGATAAACAAATTCATCTTGAGCTCAGATAAGAAATAGATAATATTTTGTCCAAAATGGGTCAATCGATTCAAACAATGCACAGGCTTTTCACAAAGGAAAGCCAAGACACATCGTTTTACACAAAGCCGAACAGAAAATGGCTTTGGGTTATCAAAATCCTTTTTATCTCAAGCAGGCTCAGCAAAAACAACAGAGTTTGTATAATGGCAAAGTTCTATTAGGAAAACATGATCCTCCTATTATGTATGATTCGGAGGAGACACTGGAACTCGCTCAAGAGAGTCACTTAAAAATGAAACAACTGAACAAAGAAATAAAACCGGCAAATTAGACAACGATTAATCATCTTTTGAGGGTTTTTGTTTCTCAAACCGCCAAGTCACGTGAAGAGTTATATCTTTTAAATACTTCTAAAATGGCCAATGTTTTTAAATCAATTTCAATACCAAATGAAGAGTTTTCGGATGATACTACACCAAGTGTTGCACGAAAATTTCTAAACAAGGTAAAAAGCACCATTGTGACTCTTCAACGTATTGTCAAACAAAAAATGACTTTAGATATACATAATTGATCATCTTCTGCTCACCAAGAGATTCACAAAGTTGTAAAAAATGAAATTTTCCCTATCGTTAACCAAGTTGATGCTAGAGTGCAAAATATTGAAATACAATTTTTGAAAGAAGCAGCCAAATTTGTTTGAGACTTCCAATCTCTTGCAAAAGAAGCTGATGAATCTCTTGCTAAGCACAAGGCATTGGAATTGGAAATTGAGCGTCTCTTGAGAGCAGTTGTCAGTCAGGATATTATGTCTATTGTGCAAAACCATTTTGTTGTAGATACATCAAATCTCCAAACTGAGCTTGAACGTACGAAAGAACGTTTTGAAAATTGTATCATTAAAAAGGAGAATGAATATGCTAAACTTTGGAATGATTGGTACAAAAAGTGTGAAGAATGCAAATATGACAAAATTTCATACGATAAAGCTTATAATGACATGCAACAAAAGATCGAACGGTTGTAAGCTCAGTTGGGAGATCAAAAGGGTAAAAGTAAGGATACTCCATGTGTATCAAATACCCTTGATCCTTTGCCTCAGAAACTAGAAAATGAGAACATAGAATTAGAGTTTCAGGTTCAGATGTATGAAAAAAAAATGCTCATCTTAAGACCACATACAAGAACCTGTTTGACTCTATTAAAGTGACACGGGCTCAAACCAAAGCGATAATTGACTCTTTACAAGATAAATTACATGACACGATATATGAAAATGTTAAGTTGAGAGCTCGGTTATTTGATAAGGCTTCTGAACAAAAGGACACCAACAAAGGTACGAGTGTGAATACTCAGTTTTCAACGTAATCAGTCTTGGGAAAACCACCTTCTTCTTCTAAACCAAAACTATATTCTGTAACTCCTTTCCCTAAATCTACTGTTATTCCTAAGGTTGGTAAGTCAAACGCTTTGTCAAAATCAGTCACTTTAAACTCGGCACCTTCCTCTCGAGAATCAACTGTTGTGAACAATGAAAGAGTGAATGATACAATCTTTAGGATTAATCCTCTTAAAGCTTCTAGGGTAGACAACTTTATGCCTAACAAACATGTAAAATCAAGCGTTACGACAAAACCGATCACTGTTTCACAACCTTATGTCGTCACTAAGGAAGATGTAAATTCTAACAGAAATGGTTTCTCTCCTAATAACGTTAAAAACACTACTAAGACCAGAATACCACAGCCTAGGAACAATCCTAAGAATGATAAGGTTCCTTTTAAGTCTAAGAGTAGTTGCCTCCCGAATAAGCTAGAGAAAAAAGAAGAAAACTATAAGAGTTTATAATCTTCTAACTATCCGGACCATACATCATCTGAATGTAATAACATTAAGCTTGCTATTCGAAATGAAAAATCTGAGGTTATTTGTGCTACATGTAAGCAATGTCTAATTATCACTAATCATGATGATTGTGTGCTTCAGTATGTGAATGGCATGAAATCTAGAAAGAAAAACCACAGTGTTAATGTTTCAAAAAGTGCAAATCAAAAGAAGCATAAGCCAAGAGTTTGGAAACCTAAAACAGTAGGGTCCAAACAAAGACTTGCTTCACCTAAGCCTAGTACACCTAGATCTTGCCTCAGGTGGTCACCAACTAGAAGAATGTTTGATCTTAAAAGAAAGATAATTGCAACCAGTGAATCTGAGTGTCAATCTGACTGCTTTAAAGGTGATAATGTATGTACTTCTAACCCTCAGGAACCGATCAGCAAACGATTTCCAAATTCAACTTTCTCTATGATAGGTGGTCAAAATTGGTTTGATACTCTTCTAATTCCATTGATTTCCGAGTATAAACCGAAGGACAGAGAAGATCATAGAGACAATGAATGTGACTCTTGACAAGCTTTCCGTAATGGCTTGTAATCAAATGTCAGATTGCAACCCGTTCTTCAGATAAAAGGAAAATGTACGTGTCAGTGCGTTTATCCTTAACAACGAAAAGAGAAATCTTTTCGGTATTGAGCTACTTTCAAAACATTCAATGTTTCTTAGCTCAAGTCAATGGCTTATGTACACTTTAGTGCATAACCTGAGCTTCAAATAAAAGGGGAGTGTACGCTTCAATGTGCTTTACCTCCAAAAGAAGAGAAATCTTCTTGTTTTCAAAACCGTTGAACACAAATTTTCAGGAATTTTTCAAAAGGATTTTTAAAATCTTTCAAAATTCAGTGTTCAACACTCCCTCCTCATGTCGCTTTCAAAATTTGAATCATTCTTTATAAGTGGATCAATTTTTAAGGGGGGGCTTTTGGAAACCAAGTTTTAATGCTTGTAGACACATCCTCTTATATCGTCTTTTGTGTGTCTAAAACATTTCACAACTATAAATATCTATCAGAAAAGAAAAATATAAAAATATAAAACCTATAAAAGCAAAATACAAAATCAAAAAATTTCAAAAATGCAAAAATAATATTCTCCGACATGTCTCTTGATAATTGATAACATTTGCGCACCTAGAAATGTTGATTAATATTAACACGAGTGAATAAATGAAGTTCGAGCGAGAGTTTTAAATGCATTCAAAACATGTCCTTTCACTTTTTCTCGACGACTTCTAAGTAAATGTCAGCTTAGGACTTGGACCCTAAAGAAAGGAAAATGTTCATTTATGTACATTTATCCTAAACA
>BQNB010124684.1:0-19898 GCA_026074375.1 Tanacetum coccineum
ATAATTTTAGCTTAAATTTTAGCTTATTGTATTGTTTTTTTATTGTATTTCATTTCAAAAACTTGTAACCTCTTTTATCATTAATAAAATTTTAGTTTACCTTTAAATTTTGTGTTGAATTTATGTTTTACTTTTATGCAATTTCAATTTAAAATGTGTTTAGATATGACTTAATAAGAAATAAGCTCTTGTAACTTTAATAAGCTAATACTTATTCAGTTAAGCTTTCTTATAGCTTAACTGAACAAGCTTTTCACTAGAATTACCTCACAAAGTTATCTTAAGTTAATAATGGATGATAATCCAGAAATGGAAGGGCTTATGGGACTGTACCAGCTTATGAAAATAAGATGGAGCTTGTAGATTAGCTCTTAAGAGCATTTATATGTCCTTGTTTTGAGCAAAGGACAAGGTTAGTTCACTTTCATTTTTATCTTAATTTCTTATTCTGCTTACTAAACTGCTTTTTGCGTGCTTATTTTAGTTTAAATGTACTTATTCTGTTTTAAAATAGCTTAATATGTTTAGACCTTAGCTTAGAAGTAGTTTTTATTTGAATTTACAATGTTCTGTCCATTTTATAATAAAACCACTCATATAGAAGTCTTATCTGCTTAATGAATTAGCATATCATTTAGTGCTTATTTCTATAAGGTTTATGCTTATTTGACCTTAATAATGATAGTTGTTCATCTGTTTTCATAAATTAAGGGTTATTAAGGTTTGTTTTAGATAAAAATAGGATTATTATGTTTTAAAGGGGTGTTTGGGTTAAGCATCATTAGCATGGTAAAAGGTAGTGCAAGCTGTTTTTAATGATTGAAATGAATTTCATAAGCTCAAAATAGGTTTAAATGCTAGTTTTCATACGCCAGGAATAAGTTTAGTTAAGTTTTCTTGTTTGTTTAATCAATATCTCAAGTCTGAGACCTAAGGATGTTCAAACAGCTTATTTGTTTAATTTTCTTAAAAATGTAATTGAGGTGAGGTTATTGTCTTCAAAACTAGTTTCAATATCAATTTGTTTTGAGTCAATTGGTTTTGAAAAATCCTTTTGTGTAATTTAGATAGAAACAATTAAGTATTGCTAGTTATTGGTAGTCTATAAAATGTCCAAAGTTACAGGTCAATTGAGGGTATAATCTAGCTTAACTTTGATTAATTTTTGTTGAATTTAGCTTATTGGAGTGTGAATTCAATCTGTTTTAAGTCTTTAGTGTGTTAAATTCATCTTTGAGTATTAAAATTCAGCTGCAAGTAGTCAAGTAGTCATAAAAAGTTCAAAAACAAGTAGAGTAACTATCATTTGCAAGTTGTCTTTTCTAGCTTATTTCCTAAACTAGTTAGCTTAAGTCTAGCTTATTTGTGTTAGCAGAGTTTAGTACTTAATATGTTTTCATTTTTCAGCTTATTCTTGATGCTTAATAGTTCAAAATCTTAGCTTAAAAGTTTGTCAAAAGTCCTTTAAATCTGTGTTAGAGCTAACTATCTTATTTATTTTTAGTTGTTTATCAGCTTATTGTGTTAGCTTATTTCTAGTCTTAAGTGCTTATTAAGTCTAGGTTTAGGTCTTTTTCAGCTTATTGTCTTTTTCATAGCTTATTGAGTCCTTAAAAAGCAAACAGTCTTAACTAGTTAATTTTGGCCATAATTGTTACTTTTATTTGTGCATATTCTAGCTCATTAATAAGTTCTGGCTTAAAGTCCTTTATTAAAGTTTTTTATTTTTGCTTATTCTTTAGCTGTTTCAAAAGGATAATTAAAAAAATGTTTTGTAAAAAAGAGAAAGTCACAGGACTCGAACCTGTGGCCTCCCTCTCAACATACACACACCTTAACACTGCACCCTTGGGACTTTTTCATTAATGCTTTGCACCATTTATTTCTTATACACGTTTAGGTTTTAGCTTATTTTAGCTTATCGATTTTTCCTAGCTTATTAGTTATAGCTTTTTGATCCATTTTTCTTTGTAACCTCATAAATAGTACTTAGTATTTTAAGGATTTTTTTCAATTTTTTAGGATTAAGTTTAGTATTTTTAGTTTAATTTTTAGTCTTATTTAGTTTTAAATAGTTTTAAAATATAAAAAATATTTTCTGTCATTTAAAAAATTGTTTTATGCATTTTAGTTTAAGAAATTTGCATTTTGAGTTTGAAGAATTTTATTTTGTCTTATTTGGTTAATTAGTTTGCTTTAAATTGTTAATTGCTTTAAATGTCGTTAGGATTTTTAAGTTGCCTTAATTCTTAGATTAGTGTTCCTTTATGTGCTTTCCCTTTGCGTTAGTAGATTTAGAATCCAAAACCCAAATTATCGATTATTCAAGCACCTGATCACAAACCGAAACAAGATTTTCAATATTCACGCTTCGTTGGGAAACGACTCGGGAACGATTTGAATTTTATCCTTTCTTAAGGGTAATTTCCTAATCAATACTTTCCGGAAATATATTTTATTAGTGATTGGCTTATTACTCTTTCACAAGAGTGATTTGCCGATTTGCTTTTACTATATATACATACTATAATACGTGAAATCAATAGGTCCTAGTGATAATTTGTTGATTTAATTTGAATAATATTTGCTTAGATATGATGATTTGGTAACCATGTTAGGTGTAGTTTTAGAATTAAAAAATTAGATATAAAATGTCGCCGTGTTTGCCAGCTACTATGATATCTGAGCCAAGGCCTCAATAGTTTTATAACTTAGAACCACCATTACCAAATAAAAACTTTGGTGATTCAAGAATCGTAAGCCAAATAAGACACAATTTATAGCACATATAAAATCAGCGGTTATGGCGACAATTTATATAAAGCATTTACATCAGCAGACGTTTAACGATGTTAGAGTTTATAGAACCTAATGTGGATATTTGTGTTACACCTTAAAACCGGGTTTGAGTATATAATTACGAGAATGCCATTGTTAAGTTTGACTAAGACTTTTATAGGTTTGAAGACTAGATTGATTGGTTAGTCAACCAAATAGTTAAACTGTTATGTATATAATTTTAGAAAAGATAATGTAGCTTAAGTATAAGAGGAAAAGACTTAGTGGACCATTCTTTCCAAAGGGATAAACTTATAACTAGCTATACAAGAAGATCGCTAGCTTTTCTAAAGACTTCTAGTAGAGTGTGGTGTTGTGAAGGTGATGAGACAAACATGAAGAAGAAGGAAACAAGAAGAGCTTTAGTGACCAATTGATGAGTAATTAAGTATGTTGATGTAACATTATTCTCGTAACTAGTATCCTCATGAGGTAAGAGTCCTAATTCTAGTTGATTTGATGATATAAGAATTAGGGTTCATGAGTCAAATTTAGGGGTTTTGGGTAAATGATAATTTAAAGCAAGGTAGTAATGTTATAAAGTTTAGGGGTTAGGTCCCTTAATGAGTTTAACTAAACAAGGATCTCCACTCACGCGTTGCCGTGGAGCGTCTGCATACAATCATAGTGCACACATCTATAGTGTCACATGTCTTATAAGCTTATATTTTTTCTGAGGTAAGATTGCCTTTGTTGTATTAACTATGTAAACATGTAAGTAATAAACTTTAAAGAAAATTAAGAAGGTATATTAAAGAAAGTTATTAGCCACGTCACGAACATCTTAAAAAATTATAGGTTAAGTTTTAAATACAATCGAGAAGGTACATTGAAGAAAGTTATCAGGCACGTCTTTAATAGCTTGAAAAAGTATATTCGTAAGCATAAACACAAAATAACTTCCTACGAATCAAAGCTTAAAGAGATAATTAGGATAAACGATGATGATGATGCTGATGACGACGATGATCAATAGGGTGAGTGTGATCTAATGAAAACACCTTCATAAAAAAGCAAATGTGTTTCAAATCAAATTCAAAGAGGTGGCAACGATGATGGTCACGGTTAATGTATTTAAGTTTTTAGAACAAAGGGAGGAAGTTCATTTTTTGATAGCCGTTCAAATGAAGATTATTTAAAAGGCAGGGCCGTTGATCAAATAGAATTGACCAAAGAAGGATGGGAAATAGAAGACGGTGTGTTGAAAGAATTTGCAAATTATTATAAACTTTGTTGGAATACTATATGTGTTTTGCATAAAGAAGATGCTTGACACGAACATGTAGTTTTAGTTTATTTAAAGCACATACAACACTACAACAAAGCTCATAATCTTTTGTAATTTCTTTCATCACACCTTTTTATGTTACCTATCTTATAATCTTTTTGATGAAGATATTTTAATTCTCGTTAAATCACAATTGTTGGGGTCATCGCCACCATTAACATCATCTTAATCATCCATCTCAATGATACGTAGAACCTTATATTCTTTTTCCTCAACTCCAATTGATTTTTTTAGGAATAGAAAAGTGTTTATTATTCTTGTAGAAATGATGTTTGTATTACTAGTTAGTTTTTAGTATTTAAATATTATAATAAGTCTAATTGGGCCTAATTAAGAAAAGAGCCCAATTAGACATTAACCAACAATAAAGAGAGACTGTATATACTCCTTCATTAAGAAGAAGTATTAGTCTTCTCATCTCTTGTAATCTTATTTATGTCATTTTCACTTTTAATCAAATTCTTCAAAGTTAATCATGTCCCTCTAGATTAATCTTTCAAGCTTAACCTTCCATAATTGTGTGATACAATACTAAAAGGGACATTATTAAGTGGTATCAGTCGCCTAAAGAAGATCTAAAGTGCAAGATTGTGAGATCAAACGTGGTTCGATTGTTATTAAGCTTCAACCGAGATTTTTCGTGATGTATTTAAGCTTTATTGTGTATTATTTTTACTATTTGATGTGATTTAGCATAAAATATAGTTATTTTGTGTTAAAAACACGTTAATTTTTAGTATTTACGCAAAACAAACATAAGTTTTAAGTATACTATTAAAGATCAACTTGATTTGTGTAGTTTCAGTCCTTAAAAGCTAGTATTTTGGTAGTTTTGATCCTCAAAATCGTTTTGAACTTTCTAGTTTCGGTTAGAATTTACAAATTTAAATGCATAACAAGCTAAAAATAAGCCAGGAAAACAATTTTGTTGAGTTTCGGTCATAAAAAACGAGTTTTTAGCAGTTTTAGTCGGATTTAGAGGTTTCGGTTGGGTAACTGCTCAAACCAAAAGTGTTAGTTTTGGTTCAAGTGCTTTCAGTTGGATAAGTACTTCATCTGAAATTCAGAGTTTCGGTTAGTAAACTTTTGGTTCGATAACTGCTTTATCAGAGTGTATCAGTTTCGCTTCGTAATTCATCCGGTTACTAGATTCGGTTGATACTTTCGGATACTTACTTTTGGTTCATACTTTTGGTTAAAAGGATTCGGTTGCTAGTTTCGCTTCATACTTTCAGTTAAAAGGATTTGGTTGCTAATTTCGGTTCATACTTTCGGTTAAAAGGATTCTGTTGCCAGTTTTGGTTCATACTTTTGGTTAAAAGCTTCGGTTGACGGATTCGGTTAAGTGGATTCGGTTCAGTTAGATGGACTTTTGATTGGGCTTATTACTCACTATTGGGCTTATGCATTTCAACTGACAATCAAAGTAACAAAGTATTCATTAACCACTGTAATCTTCAAATTCATTGTTAATGCAAATATTACGATATTTAATCTATACAGTCTCGTTTGTTTTGTTGATGACAAACATGTAACTTGTAATACATAACGTAAAGTGTACAAGTTATTGTTAAGTCTAATATTTAACTCATTTCTCACATAAGATAAGTAGAAAAGAAGAAGAATTGTTAAGAGAGAAAGAAGAGTTAGAGAGAGGCAGAAGAGAAAAAAGAATGGTTAGATAGATTATAGAAGAGAAATGAAATCCATCAACACCCTCTCCATATGAGGAGAGGGGTATATATAGGCTCACATGTAAATGAGATGCCTAGGTTAAGATAGGATAGGTCGGGCTCGGCTCGGCTTTAGTTTGGCTTAAGGCCCATAACCTATACAATGTTAGCTTAAACCTCTAGCCCGAGTCTGTTACTTAGCCTATTACATTGATAAAAAGTTACTTAAGACATAAAGACTAGACCTAATCTAGAATGACCGTGACTTTCTTGTTAGCCTTAATATTTTAAGGCTAACAATCTCCACCAAAGGAGTGGTTATTGAAATTACATTATCTTTGAACTCTTTTTAGTCTTGCACTTTGTCTTGAACTTTTTTGTAGTGGACTTGTTCCTTCATGCTTTGTGATATGTGATCTTGAGCCTTTAACTTTTGACTTTCGGTTTTGAGATCCTTAAATCTTTCATTATCACTTGCTGACCAACATGCTCATACTTGTCTTGAAAGCTATCAAACTCCTCTTTTACATCAATCTTTGAAGTGGTGGTCTTGACTTGATCCACTTGTAATCATATACTTGATGTCTTTGAGGTAGTTCTTGATTATCAGAGTTCCAAAAGAGTATATTTGTTTGAACTGATCTTTCATCTTTGACATTTGAATCTTTGAATCTTGAATATAAGTATGTGGCTATGAGATTGACTTTTCTGGATTTCGAGGTGGTTACGTCTTATGTTACATGCATATTTAGGTTAGCAAATAAACAAAGATATGGAAGAATGTAGTATGCATTCCTTGACGTTTGGTAACATTAACCTCTGGTTCCGTGAGGACCATTTGACAGTATGAATACTATACCTGTGTCATTAGGATTTAATTCATAAAATGAATCTCCTTGATAGGTTTTCCAGCTTGAAATGTGGTTTATCTAAAGCCGATACTTCTAGAGACACTAAGGAAGCTTTTCGATATTCCACAACCATTCCTAAATCTGAATTCCCATTCGAGATAGGATAACAACGAATATAGGTGAGCTATTGGAAGTATACTGTGAAGTAAATATCAATAACTGAAGACTTCGTCAATTCATAAGCCTGGATGGCATTGGATTTCCAGTTATCACATGTTTGATCTTTTGCAAGATTTTCCATATCACCTACCGCAGTGTTGTTTGATGTTGACACTACAAGGATTTTTATTCGTCATTGTGAATTGCTAAAGAGCATCACTCTGAATGTTCTGGCAAGAACACAAAGATAATGTGTAGGACTCTTTTTGATACCACTTGTTAGATATGAATTATCAAGTTTATTTTGACGTTGTGTCCTAGTGAGATTTATATTTGATCCCTTTTGGCAATAGACTCAATTTGTACATTTTGGTTTTTGTACTCGATGGCTAGAGCTGACAGCCACCTATTCAATATCAACAATCTCTGAGTGAGATATCAATAGATAACGTGTGTATCTTCGTGACAAATGAGACAAATATCTTTTGAAAGAAACTTGAATGGCTGGGAAGGGTTGTGCTTTGCATCACTGGGTCCATGATGACTTTCTTGAATACCAGAAATCATCTTTGTAATTCTGATAGATTATGTATTGACCCAGTTTCTGCCTAAATTGTATGGAGGGCTTATTTCTTTTCACTCTTTATCCTTACATTTCTTTTTTATTCTTCAACCCCTTCAATGTTTACAAAGATGTCATTACTATCACCGTGTTATGATTGTTCTAGTGATAACTCATGTCTTAGTCAACATTATTCCCTTTTCTCATTCATCTCCAAATCATACCTATGGACTGCTATTTCTAACTATGAAATGTCCTTGGGTAGATCCCTTCGGTTCTGGTTGGATCATAGGACAAATACCTAACCTTAACCACTTTATGACTTCATTGACGTCGTAAGTTAATTTGTTGTTGGGTATAGTGATCGAAACCATAAAATCATTGAAAATCAATTAAATTGTTTGATATGAATCAAAATGTTTTACACTTTGAAAGTTCATTCTTATGAAATGTTCCCCCTACACATGTGCATCGATATTCGTAGTTGTTTGGAACATGGAGGAAAGAGTTGCTTGCACCTAAACTCTTGAGTCTTATAGATCACATAACTTATCTTTGATTACATATTAATCAATTATCTCCCCCTATAGAAATAATAAATCTCGTAGTATTTCATACCAATTTCACATATTTTTCCCTTGCTTCCCCTCAATTTCACACATATGACACCAATTAACAAATGTTGACACCAATTATAAAATTACGACACCAATTGAAAAGATTGGGATATGACATTGAAAATTCCATGTGAAATCAAGATTGAGCCACTTTTATGTTATAAACAAAATGAGATAGCTAGTTATGTCAAAGTATGTTTATATCTAAAATGGATGGTCACTAAGCCGCTAGTGCGGTTTTCAATTTCTCTAAACCAGATGTAGCTTCGATCGCTGATGCGCTTGTCGATATATACACACTTGTCAATAACTATTTTTGACATTTAAGATTACTCACTTGTTTAAATATTTTTGAAATGTTTTGGACACACACTAAAATAGACATTTAGAGAATGTGTCTAAAAGCATTAAAACTTTGTGGAAAACTAGAAAGGGGGGTTGAATAGTTTACCGCTTTTTAAATTAAAGTGATGTTTGTATATTAAAACTTAGATCCGTCTTTATGTGAATTCACAATTTGCACAATATGAACAATTTAACTAATTAAGTAATTAATTAATAAGATATAAAATAAACATGCAAGATAAGAGATAAGAGATGGAAAGATCAAACTACAACACGGGGATTTATAGTGGTTCGGTAACGAAGCACCTCTTCGCCCTACTTCACTCCCCGAGCACCAAACTCGAGAGTTTTCTTCACTAGGTCAACAAGCTCCCTTTAGGCGGAGAAAACCGTACACAACTTAGCTTACACCAATTACCGACACTAAGCGAAATGTCAAGTTCTAATCCTAGCTAGAACCAATCTATCACAACTAAACACACCACTTCACGACACTACATAACTTGGCTTCACTTCACAACTTATCTCTACTTCACAACTTCATTTTGCTTCACAGCTTCACTTCACCAAGACACTACTATAATCACACCAATCTATCACTACTTTCTAAGATTACCCCGATCTAACTAAACTTACAATTATCACCACAATCTACTTAGTATACACAACTACAAAACACACATTCACAATATACACAAATGATTTACAAGATATGATACAATTGCAACAAGGTTGCAAGGACACACACTAAGCTATAATACTTCTTCACTTGATGGTAGGAAGTATTCTTCTCTTGCACTTGAGGATCAAAGCTTGGCTCACTTGGAAATAAGGCTTTATGATTAAATAATCAAAGGAAAGAAAGGAAGGTATAAAATGATTTAGAACATAAAGAAAGTGTGTGCAAAAGGTGAGAAAAACAACAGGGAATAGTCTAGTATTTATAGGCCAGATGAGTTGGTTTTCTGTCTGGGCGGTCCCCTTAAATAGGGACCGGTCCCCTTAATAATTAAGGGGGCCGCCCAGGCCAGACGCTCCCTTTTTTGTCTTTTCTGGGGGAGGTGTTTTCTAGAATATTTCTAGCCGTTTTTAGGTATAAAATTTGAATTCAAAATATTTATTTTGAATAAAATATTTCTTTTAAATCCAAAAATGTTTTGTAAATGATATAAAAATGTTTGTGACATTTTTATAAAAAATGTGAGGTTGAATAAAAATTCCTTTGATCATAAATGCATTAAGCATATGTTTATTCATACCTTTAAGTGATTAAATTTTCGAAATGAAAATTTACTACTAATTACTTGTTTACAAATAATTTTTCATTAATAGTTTTTACATTTTGTTATTATCAAAACATAGAGAGATCAAAAAATATTAATAAGGTTTTTAGGCATTATTTCTATCAACAATCTCCCCCTTTTTGATAATTACAAAATCTAAACTCATTAAATGAAAAATTAGTTTTAAACAAGTATTTAGTGAGTTTATTTTTATTTCTCCCCCTTTTTATAGAATCAAAAAGGCTTCACCGATGAATGTCAGTAAGACCAACGAAATAAATGCTCCCCCTTGATGTCTACTCCCCCTCGTTCGAGGGCACTAAGGAATCGAGCTATCGTAACTTTGCTACAAAAACAAGTTAGAAGAACAAGACAACTATTTCTAACATGTAGCAAAAAAATATTTAAACATGTTGATAATACTTAACAAGTGTCAAGTTATTTGTGTAAACTAATAATCACAAATATATATCAACTAGGCTTAACTTTTATGGATATGAAAAATTCAATCTACCAAAGAGCAAACAAGTGCATAATTAAAACATAAGACTAAAGTCCATTCATTAAACATAATGATTGTGTATAACACACAAGCATGCATACACCAAGTAGAAATAATATGCTTGAAGCATATTAGTACAACATACATAAAATTTAAACTACAAAGATCCTAATATTCCTAGATTGCCATAGGAAACTATTGGACTTGCTTGCAAAAGGAGTGGGTTGGACATTTATTTGAAAGCGAGAAAAAGTAAGCATGTAATATGCTTAGTTGGTTGTTGGTGGAGAGTTTGGAGCGGAGGTGGTTGTTTGAGGGTAATCTCGGTGGACTTGAGGTGGTGGTTGTGGTCGAGTGAGAAGAAATTCAATCCAATTGATATCTTCACTCAAGGTGAGGAATTGTTTTTGGGTAAAGATGCAACAAGGACAATAACCAACATGTTGTTCAACTTGATCCAAGTTGATGGTATGAGGTAAGTTTGGAGAGTAAGGAGATGAGGAAGTGTTACGTTGTGAGAGGTGCATGGCTAGGAGATTTGATAAGTCTTGAAGTTGGTTAATGTCATTCATGAGCATTTCTCTACTTGGAGAAGGAGGAAGTGGAGGTTGTGGGTGGTTGTCACCTTGAGGTGAAAGAGGAGTTTGAGCATGAAGCACACTAGCAACATGTGGATTGATGAGCAAGTGAGGAAATGGGGGTTGTGTTTGAGGTTGATTGATGCTTGGTGAAATGGAAGCTTGTCCAACATTAGTGTCACAAGAATCACTAAGTGGAAGTGAGTGAGATTGTAGCGAAACATGGTTTGAATGAGTAGTAGGTTCATTGATAGGAGATTGTGGATTGGGCATTGGTGTTGGTAAGTTAACATCAACCTCATTTGAAGAGTTACAATGGTTCAACTTCTTCCTCCATGTGTGTCGTCTATACAACATATTGGCAACCCTTGAAGGTTTGGGTAAAGGTTTGTGAGGGGAAGACATTGGAGAGGACAAGTTTAATGTGGTGAATAATGAGGGTTTATTTATACTAGGAAGATGATGTGATTATGGATGGACGGACATTGTTAGAATACAAATCCAAAGAATGTTGGTAAGAATTGGGAAAGTACAGTTGGGTCTAGGAGAAAGAGGGCCAAAAAGCAGAAAGAAACAGTAAAATTCGTGCTTCAGGTGGCCGGTCCCCTTAATTACATGGCCGGCCCCTTTAATTTTAAGGGGACCGCCCGTTTGATTTAAGGGGGCCGCCACCTGGAAAGTCCAGAAAATCCAGGTTTTTGTTTTGTTTCAGGAAATGGTAAAAAGGTGGACTGTTTTGTGGCCATTTTGCAGCAAGTCCTAGTTTTTATGGCAACTAAGACTACAATCATTTAGCAAGCAAGAGAATAGGCAAGCAAAGTCCTAATTTTGTTTTAAACATGATCAAGTCTAAGGCATTTAGCAAGTAATAACATGTAGACAGGCATGCAAGAAGGTAAAATAAAGCCTTCAAGAGAAGCCATATTATACAAATAGTTTTAATACTCCTAATAGTTGTAATGCTCTTAAGATTTCTCAAACAAATACTATATGTTGTAAACACATTTAAGTGAGACTTGTGTTTGCATTTATAACCCTAGTGTGTGCCTATATGTAACAAATGTGGAGTAATGATTATTTCGACTCTAAGAAAAGAAAACCTAAGAAATAATCCAAGTGCTCCTTGATTTAATGTTGCTCAATCAAGATTATCAAAATATATATTAGATTATATATTTTGGCAACAAATGCGAGATCATTATGTATGATTTGAAAAATGTTTTTAGCATATATGTCAAAAAATAATATTATGAAAATAAATGTTTCAGTATTTCCTAGTCGGAAAGGATTTTGTTAAAATGTATTGGGACTTACATATACATATGTTAAGTAGAAAATCTTAAGCCTTGACTAAATCAAGGTTACGTAATTTTGTATATAAATTATCCTTTTTGAAAATTTCCCAATTTGTGATTTTATGCAAAATAGAATCCTAGATTCAAAAAAAAAACTTTTACCTACTGTCAGATGGCCGGTCCCCTTAATTGTATGGCCGACCCCTTTAATTTTAAGGGACCAGCACTCGTTAAGAATAAGGGGGCACGCCCATCTGAGAATAGTTTTTCCTAATTTTTGATTTTGACATTTAATTTTGTTTGTAAGCTCATTATCTTGTTTACTCTTAAGTCCTCATCAATCATTTATAGTAATGAGACATTTAATGAGAGTTTAATCAATTTGTTCCATCATTCCTAGACCTAGACGTAAGTAATTAAAAGGCTCACGTTTAAGGGGTTTAGTTAGAATATCGGCAATGTTATCTTCCGATGAAACCTTTTCTATGGAAATATTTCCTTTTTGAACATTGTTACGAAGGAAATGGTGACGAATCTCAATGTGTTTTGTACGAGAGTGTTGTACGGGATTTTTACTTAAGTCTATAGCCCCTTTGTTATCACACATTATAGGGATGTCATCTAATCTAATTCCATAATCTACGAGAGCTTGTTTAATCCATAGTGCTTGTTGATCAGCCTTTCCATTCCGGCGCTTACATATTCGGCTTCGGTAGTGGAAATAGCAAGAGCGGTTTGCTTCTTCAAAAACCAAGATGTTAAACAACATCCCATAAACGTGCAAATACCACTAGTGCTTTTTCGGTCCACGTAATCTCATGCATGATCAGAATCCGCATATACTAATATTGCTATGCTGGACCCCTTAGGATATACCATTAATCTTAAGTGCTATGGCCTTTAACGTATCGGAAGATACTATTAACCCGCTTCTAGGTCCAGAAGGTTTTGGGATCCCTTAAAGCGTGCACAACGAAAACACTAAACATGATGTCGGGCCTACTTGCCGTTAAGTATAGTAAACTACCTATCATACCTCTTTACTTGGTATTATCTACGAACTCACCTTCTTCGTCTTTCGTGAGTTTTGTTTCCGTAGACATAGTGTAACACCTCCAAATTGGGTCACAGCAGAATATGGGTTTGGGTGATACTTCATAGATCAATAGCACAAGATATATACAGAACGACCATTAAAAGTCGTTTAAAACTGATACATTGGATTTAGCAAATTGTTTGTTACAAAAAGCCCGAAACTTAACTTGTTCATTGTTAATTATACAAAGATTTCAATTCATAACAAATATTTTCCCTAAAATGTAATGCAACCAAATCTTTAAGCATGTGACATCCAAATATAACCATCAATGTATCCCCTTGCACCTCGTGCCTTATTGACCTCCTGAAAAACATTGCTTTAAAACGTCAACAATAATGTTGGTGAATTCATAGGTTTGTAAAATATATAAGTGTAGGACCGCAAGATTTCCCCCGTGATATACCCTCAAATGCAAACATCACAAAAATGTCATTACATTTCCCTAAGCTCATGATACTGAAGCTCGACATATATGAATTGCAATATAAAATTGCCTACATTGCCCTTGATGATGTTCAACCCGAAACATCCCAAATCCGACATGGTATACGTTCGTTCCCCGTGATAGCTAATCACCCGAACGGGGGCGTCACCCCCAAATAGATCTATTTATAACATTCTCGCGCATACCAATCCATTAGTTTAAACAGTTCAAGATAATGGGCCATTGGGTATTGTAACTAGCAAACACGAATCATCATATAAAAATGTCCACTTGCATCCAATTGTAAAAACCATCATATGTTTCTCACCCCAAAACTTGTAAATCATTGTAATTGTAAAACATGGGGCTATGAACTCACCTTAGTGTAATGGAATATCATTATCTCACAGAAAATGCTCAGATAAACCCGAATGCAACTATAATTTATAATCCGTATAAGTACTAAAGCAATTTGGAATAACTACTAGACAATAATTTTATAGTAGCCCACCATCACCTATATTAATTGCGTTTCATGAAACCTATTTTATAATGTAAAAACCGTTTATAAACAATTCTTTAAGTAAAAACAGCGTAAAACTTTAATCGTTTTAAAAAAAGCTTGTTTCGTACGTTTCTTATGTCCACTTCTTGTATTAAATGGCTACAAAATATTACATTTTGCAATATTTGAGTCCCCTGGTGAGCAGTGTTTATTTTACTACTGTTCATTATACTTTAATAAAAGTAATTCGTCGTAAACCCGTAAATGCCGTATTTTATCCGTTTTAGCTCCGATTTTAGTGATTCTTTCGAGCACGTCTTCGTAATTGAAAGTTCTATCAAAATATAATATTTTTCAAAATTAAGTATCTGAGATGGATAGTGATTTTTACTGGTTCATATCAGTTTTATAAAATAATTTTATAACTTTTAATTATCGTAAACTTGTGAGCGAAAATTCATAACTCCTTCGTTATTATCAAAAAATTAAGATTCTTATTGTTTTGGATAATCCTAAAAAATATGTTACTAACTGAGAGAAAATAATTAAAACCTTATAAATCATAAGGTATTTTGTAACTTGTTTTTATAAAAATTCCTTTTATAAACCCGTTTATTATCGTATAACTTGTAAACTACGTATCTCCTTCGTTATAAAGCGATTTTTTAGAGTTTTCTTATATGTTTGAATCCTCATACATGTAGTATTTATAAAAATAGTAAATAAATAACATATATTTTTCGAAATTAAAAAAAAACAGAAAGTTTGAAGTTTTTTGATAAAAACATGTTTAAGAACTCGATTTTGTACCTTTTTAAAGCGTAACCACCTTGTACAGAGTCCATTACAACCCTTATTATCACTGTCTTACATAATTAGGGTAATCTAGTCAAGATTTTCCATATAATGCCCAATAATTCACAAGATCCAAATGTTTACATACTTATTTATCCATGACTGTCATAAGTAAATGCTTTTTTTTTGAAAATTCTATATATAACTTTTTTATCATAAACCGCACATGTAAAATCTTATACATCCCTTCAAACTTGATATTAACATCCATATGGTTCCAGATGTGAAAGTGTAAAAAACATAAACATGTAAAAATCCCATTTTTAATTTTACCAAGTAAATAACGTTATTGAGATGGTGATTAACTATACAAACATTATATATGCATAAAATCATGAAAGTAAAGAGATTAGGGTTTTTAGGTAACCTTAATATGAAGTAGGATGATGAACAACAAAATCTAAACCCTTGTTTAGCAAACAAACCCAAGCTTACAACACTTGAAAACCCTAAAACCAAATGAAACCCTAATCTGCTTTCCTTTCTTAACACTGATCATAGCAAACCCAAACCTTCTAAACACCTTGGTAATAACTTAGATATGTTGTAGCGTGCTTGAAAATGTGGTACATAAATTTTGTATGGTTTTTATGGTGTTGTACAAGCCGTGGCCTAGGAGAAGAAAACGAGAGCAACGTTTGTGTTGTTTTCAACTTTAGGAATGAGAGTTTGTTTTCTTTTCTAGTTGATGCTTATAATACTTAAAATACAAAGTAAAAGACATTAAGGAGGAATCTAGGGAAAGTCAGTCCAAGTACTATTAGGGCAAGTAAGGAAAAAGAGTCCTTGGTTCCCTAAGAGTGAGATCATCCCATGAATTCTAGGAATGTGTTGAAATGGAAATATATTTGTATCTTTCACATATATCCGACCACATAATGTAAATATGTGATGAAATTTTGTAAATTTGAAGTATTGGTATAATTGAGGGTATTTGTTGAGCGAGAAAAGTTTTGGTGGTACCAGGAATGCCTAACGTATATTTATATCGCGAAACGTAAACACATTACGCAACCAAATAAAAAAATAAAATGAACAAAGTTAATAATTATCCTCAAAATAATTACTTAACACTTGCTTGATGTAAACATTTAATTGTTTGATGCCCGTTTACATTGAACGATAATTTTTAGCTTACGCGATTTAACTTAACGTTTACGATTAAAAGCAAACGCGTACAATACTAAAAATACATAGTGAATTTATTGACGACGTCAATGACCCTAAAACACGGGGTGTTATAGTCTCCCCCCGTTAAGTGAGCCTTGTCCTCAAGGCTTAAGACGCGGCACTTGACGATGGTGCGGTCTTTGTGAAGAGGTGTGGATATTTCTTCCTGAATTGATCTTCGCGTTCCCATGTGAACTCAGGACCTCTCCTGGAGTTCCATCGAACCTTGACTAGTGGAATGCGGCTTCGCTTCAACCGTTTAACTTCACGGTCCATGATTTCTACCGGCTCCTCGACAAATTGAAGCTTGTCATCAAAGTGAAGTCCATCCAACGGAACGGCTAATGGTTCGTCGGCATGGCACTTTTTCAAGTTGGATACATGAAATGTATTGTGAACCCGGCTCAGCTCTTCAGGAAGCTCAAGCTTGTATGCAACGGATCCAACCTTTTCCAACACCTTGAATGGTCCAACGTACCTAGGGTTCAACTTCCCCCGTTTGCCAAAACGTACGACCCCTTTCCAAGGCGAAACTTTAAGCATAACTTTATCCCCAACTTGAAACTCCATTGGCTTACGCTTTAGATCCGCGTAACTCTTTTGTCGATCGCGAGCAGCTTGCATTCTCTGCTTGATTTGAACGATCTTCTCAGTTGTTTCTTGCACTATTTCTGGACCAGTGAGTTGAACTTCTCCAACCTCGGCCCAACAAACGGGTGAACGACACTTTCGACCGTAAAGTGCTTCAAATGGTGCAGCCTTGATGCTAGCGTGATAGCTATTGTTATATGAGAACTCGACTAATGGCAAATGGTTAACCCAACCCTTTCCAAAGTCGATTGCACAAGCACGCAACATATCCTCGAGAGTTTGAATAGTCCTCTCGCTTTGTCCGTCTGTTTGTGGATGGTACGCAGTACTCATATCCAGACTAGTACCCAAAGCATTCTGAAGTGACCTCCAGAAATTTGATGTGAACCTAGGGTCACGATCACAAATAATCAAGAGAGGTATTCCATGCCTCGTGACCACCTCCTTTAGGTACATTCTTGCAAGTTTATCCATCGGATCAGTCTCTCTCATCGGTACAAAGATTGCGGACTTAGTGAGTCGGTCAACAATCACCCAAATAGTGTCGTAGCCTTGTGACGACTTAGGAAGCTTCGTGACAAAATCCATAGTGATGTTGTCCCACTTCCATTGAGGTATATCGGGTTGTACCAACAATCCTGATGGCCTTTGATGTTCTGCCTTGACCTTGGCACAAGTCAAACATTTGCTAACATAGGTGGCGATGTTTGCCTTTATATTGGGCCACCAATATAGCTTTTTCATGTCTTGGTACATCTTTTCAGAACCCGGATGGATAGAATACTTTGACTTGTGGGACTCGTGCATGATCACAGTCCTCAAATCACCATAGCATGGTAACCAACTCCTGCCATTGAAGCATAGAGTTCCATCCGCACGGGGTTCCAACTTTTCCGTTCTAAATTTCTCCGGATCTTTAGAATTTTCAACCAACATGCCTCCAACATCTTCGTTCTTGATGTTCTCTGGTTTTCGTGCTTCAGTTTGAGCATCCAAAATTTGTTTGGGGAGATTCAAACCTATAGTCATGACTAAGGCTCGAAACCCTTAATGACGGCTCTCGTTCCTTCTTGCTCAAGGAGTCAGCGACAACATTTTCTTTCCCTGGGTGATAACGAATCTCGCAGTCGTAATCACTAAGCAATTCTAACCAACGACGTTGCCTTATATTCGGCTCCTTTTGATTAAGAATGTGTTGTAGGCTCTTGTGATCCGTGAACACCGTACACTTGGTTCCGTACAAATAGTGTCTCCAGAGTTTCAGAGAAAACACTACCGCTCAAGTTCCCATATCCTGAGTAGTAATAGTTTTTCTCATGAATTTCGTTGGCGTGATGCATAAGCAATCACCTTCTCTCTTTGCATCAACACAGCGCCCAAACCTTTGATCGAAGCATCACAGTATACGATAAAATCTTCGCTTCCTTCAGGTAAAGCCAGAATTGGTGCACTACACAACTTCTGCTTCAACAGTTGGAACGTTGTTTCTTGTTTGTCACCCCACTCAAACTTAACCTTCTTCTGAGTGAGCTTGGTCATTGGTTTGGCAATCTTCGAAAATCCTTTGATGAATCTTCGATAATACCCAGCAAGACCTAAAAATTGACGAATCTCCGTTGGTGACTTAGGAGATGCCCAATATTTAATGGATTCGATCTTGGTAGGGTCCACGTGAATACCCTGGCTGTCAATCACGTGACCAAGGAACTGTACTTTAGGAATCCAAAATTCACACATGGAAAATTTGGCATACAACTCCTCTTTCTTAAGCAACTCTAAGATTAACTTAAGGTGCTCTTCGTGCTCTTGCTTGTTCTTTGAATATATTAGAATATCGTCAATAAAGACGATCACAAATTTATCCAAGTAAGGTTTGCACACCCGATTCATAAGGTCCATGAATACGGCAGGTGCGTTTGTCAAACCAAATGGCATAACTTGAAATTCATAATGGCCGTAACGAGTTCTGAAAGCGATCTTCGAGTAGACACTCGACCCTTGAAGCTGATCAAATAAATCATCAATTCTTGGGAGCGGATAACGGTTCTTCACTGTCAGTTTATTCAATTCCCGGTAATCAATGCACATTCGAAACGATCCGTCCTTCTTCTTGACAAACAAGACTGGAGCTCCCCAGGGTGAGGAACTAGGTCTTATAAAGCCTTTGTCAGATAGTTCTTTCAGTTGCTCTGACAACTCTTTCATTTTAGAAGGTGCCAATCGATAAGGCGCCCGAGCTACGGGTGCAGCACCAGGTATCAAATCGATTTGAAATTCCACTTGTCGAGTCGGAGGAAGACCCGGCAAGTCCTCAGGGAATACATCAGGAAAATCCTGGACGATTGGTACGTCCTCAAGTCGCTTCTTCTTCGACTTGTCTTCCGTCTCCTTTGTATTAATGTTTGCCAAAATAACTGAACATCCTTTAGCATATATTCTTGTGTTTTGGTGTACGAGATAATGTGCAGACGAGCCTCGTGTCCCCGGTTGCTTTAGTCACCGTGAACAATTAATGTTTCATTTCCCCAAGGGATACGAACGATCTTCTCGGCACACACAATGATTGCTGGTACTTTGCAACCAATCCATACCAAATTATGGGTCGAACTACCAAGTTCTACGTGGCATTAAATTTATGTTGAATGGGTGGTTAGGATATTTAATGTACAACCTTAAGAATGAGTGTTCAACCCAAATTTTCTCCCGTCGGCTAGTTCGCCATATAATGGTGATCTAAGGTAGATGGGTATATCAATCTTTGGGGAACTAATGCATTGGACCACAAAAACTCTTTCGGCACCAGTATCAAATAAGATAGAAGCATAACGGTTGTTGAAAAGGAACGTACCCGTTATGACATTGGAATCTGGGTTTGTCCCCGCATGCCCTACTGTATATACCTTCGCTGGAGCATTGGCATTTCTAACCTGATTACCATGGTTGTTGTTGTTGTTGTTGTTCTTTAGCTTCGGACAGTCCTTCTTGAAGTGTCCCCGAACTCTACACTCGAAGCATGTAGATCCTTGACCTATCCCATTTCCTCTTTGGTTATTACCAACATTAACACTTGCAGAACTTCTACAATCACGAGCCAAGTGACCAAATTTGTTGCACTTGTGGCACTTGGGGGCACATGGACCGTTATGGTTGTAATTGCACTTGGGACATAGAGGTTTAGATCCGCCATATTGTTTCTTATTACCAGATCCTGCAGTGTAGGCTCTGCCAGTGTTCTGCCTTTTGTTATGTTGTGGTTGGTTCTG
>BQNB010124685.1:0-19898 GCA_026074375.1 Tanacetum coccineum
TGTGACTGGTGGGGGAGTTGTACCTGGGTTTAATCTCGTGGGCCTTCCTCTTGGTGCCATTTTTTTAAATCACAAGAAAACATAATACTCGTTAGATTTCAAAAATCTTAACTATAACCCGATGTATACATAATAAATAAAACGAGATCACAACACATGGTTACAAAATGAAAATCAACATAGAGCCCTACTAGCCGGGAGTCACCCGTAATACTTAGTAGGCTATACAAGATAGCTGATCAGAACAAAAGATCTATACCGCCTGCTAGCTGGGAGTAACCCATAAAACTTAACAGACTGTATAGTAAATACAATCATAACCAAAGTCTAGGAACTGCTACCAATGTCCTCCAATGTCTCAACGCGTGCTCCAGCCTCCAAGGCCTGGGTACGCATGATATGCTGAACAGCAAGATCATCTGCAGCCTGACGCTGCCACTCGTGGCGACGCGCCTCAGTCTCTAACACTGTAACTCGTGCCTCTAATGCCCTGCAGTGAGCTTCAGACCTAGCCAAGTCCTGACGGGTCTGAATACTCTCTTGCTCGTAAGCAAGTCTCTCTCTCCTCAATACCTCAATCTCAGCTCTCACAGCTGCACGATCCTTCTGGGCATCGTGATGTCGTGTGCAAAACTCTGAACTCTCTCTAGTGCAAACATCTACCTGGTAAGTGACCCTCCTGTTGACCAACTCTAAGGCGGTCATCATCCTCCTCTCAGTATCTCGGAGTCTGGTCTCTATAGTGGGTCCTGGCTATCTCGCAGCAGCAGCAGCAGAACTCTCTCCAATCTCACACCCAGGTCTGGGAGTAGTAAGTAGTAGTCTCTTCCGAGGCGGCGTGTCAGCCTCGGGAATATCAGCTCTGCGGCTAGTAGATGGTGTAGGTAGAGGGATAGGTAACAATGGTGGGGTCCCTGATGGGTGTAGTGAATGATAGAAGGCTGATGCTATATCTCTCATCTCAACCTCGAGTGCTCTAGGACTAAGAGGTCGAATCCGAAAGGATGGTGGTAATGGTGTATAGGTGCCATCATTATCAGCTGGCACTAAGTCTCAGGATGCTCCAGGTCAGGAATGTACACTGGGTATATGTATCTCAGAGTACATTTACTATGTTGAGAACGTGGTGCCTGACTAAAAACAATGTTGGGCTGCCTCCTGTAAGGATCCTCAGATGGAATACTCCAAGATTGTGCCTCAGAGTTTCTTTCAGTGGTAGTGACAGAAGTATAAGGTAACAGCAGAATCAGCTTGCATGACGCTGAGACCATCAAACAATGGCTTATAGGTAGTATTTATAGAACATCTTATAGCAATATACATTTATATCATAACATGTATATCAAATATGAATGCATCTAGTCCAACCAACTAATGCAACAAGCAGTGTATGCATGAATGTATGCACATATGTATGTCCTGTGTAAAAACCCCGTTGTTATAAAACAACTTTTGAAAACGGTTATAGTCCAGCAAAAACATTTGACCTGGTTCTCTATAACCTTGGCTCTTGATACCAATCTGTAACACCCCCAAATTGAGTCGCAGCGGAATAAGGGTCCGGGGCGTGTTACTTCTCAGATCAATAACACAAGATTTATATAGAACGACCAAAAAGTCGTTTGAAAACGATACATTGGATTTAACAAAGTAATTGTTACATAAGCCCGAAGCTTAACTTGTTCACTTGATCAAAATACAAAGATTTTAAGCCCATTAAAATGAAATTCCGACTAATCTCTTTAATGCATGACATCCAAATCAAAACCACCAATGTATCCATCGCACCTCGTGCTTATTGATCCCCTGAAAAACATTGCTTTAAAACGTCAACAATAATGTTGGTGAATTCATAGGTTTGATAAATCATATATTGTAGGACCACAAGATTTCCCAAGTGTATGATAATGCAACAAATGAAAGACTTCATAGTAAATGTATTACGTTGCTCTAAGCTCAGACACTGAAGCTTGACGTTTATGTGAGGTACCAATTAATGGATCCATGGCCCGTGGTGATGTTCCTTAAACCCGGCAACATCCTATATTCGACATGGTATACGTTCGTTTGTTCAGTGATAGCTAATCACCCGAACGGGGTTGTCAAAACCCAAATTGATCTATCAATAAAACATTCTGCGCTGTAAATTAACAGTTCATGATAATGGGCTCAGATTTGGTTATCGCTACTTAGGCAACATGTAATCATAATATAAAACTTAACCACTTGTGTTCCAGTTGTAAACATTGCATGTTTTTCACCCCAAATATTTGTAAAACAAAAGCATGTAAACGATGGGGCTTATGAACTCACATTGAGTTCTGTTAATCCAATATATCGCACAATATTGCGGTACGTAAAAGATCGAATGCAAAAAACCTTTTAAATTATCATAGTCGTTAAGTACGAAAGTACTTTATATTGGATAACATTGAATGTAATCGATAGAATATTATCGTACTATCGTTCGGGCTATCATAATTAAAGAGGTCTTGACATGACGTCGAGAGTTAGGACACTTTAAAAATCGTAAATCCAACAAACTCGTCGATATGCCATCCGAAGAGGCCTCATTATGAAACTCCTTAGTATTATATCACTTTTGATAACCACATAATATTCTATATTATTGACTCAATCACCAACTAATGGGTTTTGGTAAACATTGGGTTTAAGATGTTAAAACGTTATATAATTACCGTTTTAGCAAAATGAGTAACTTTCGCGGTTTTAAACCCGATTATCCGCGTATTCGTATGCCCTTATTTTCGTATCAAGACGAGTTTCATAAATTGACATTTTTGATTTCGGATCCCTACTGGTGAACAGTAACTTTTACTGTTTCACATCAGTACGTGAGTTTTATAAAAATCGTATTCGTCGTCGTTAAAAACCCGTAATTGTCGATTATTTTATTCGTTTTATAGCTCCGTTTTTAACGTTCTTTCTGAGGTCGTTTCTTATTTGAAAGTTCTATACTTTATATGAGGTTGACAAAAATATAACTTTCTGTCGATGAATAGTACCTTTTACTAAAATTAGTTTTATAAAAAAAAAAAAAAAATAAAAAAAAAATAAATAAAAGTATTAATTGTCTAAACTTGCGATATTTCATATCTTGTTTCGTTATTAATTGAAAATTACGATTTCTTATCATTTGGGACATCCTCAAAAATATGCATTATTTGTTAAAATATCAACCCTTGATGTTTATATTTTTTTAAATAAAAAATGGTTTTTTTATAAAATTTACTTACGGAATTCGTTTATTAACGTATAACTCGTTTTCAAAGTTAACTTTTTCGTTATTAATCCGTTTTACAAGTTTCTTACTTTTTAGGAATCGTCTGTAAATGTATTATCTTATAAAAATATAAAATGGATATGTCTTATCCACAAATTTGGACAGAATGTTTGAATATCTTTCATAAGTCCAAAATCAACCTTGTTTCCTTATTTGCACTTTATATCTTTTACCATTAGTCTTATATTTCATATATGTCATATATCATCCTTATATTAGCACTTACTTGTCCATAATAGTCCTTATGTGTCCAAGTTACCAATGTTAACAATTCCATTAACATACTTTAAAACCATAACTTACTTAAGTAACCCTAATTTATCCATAATCATTTTTACACCAAAATAGCTTGATACAATATTTTCTCATCCTTTTTAACATGATGTAAGTAATAACACCACATGTATATGAGTGTGTAAAATGATCATTTCAATTATAAAACTTCATTTTCATGAATAAAACCTAAATGGTGATATAAGCTAAATACAATAATCATGTGCATAAAAATGAACATTATAAAAACATAAAGAGTTCAAGTGGACCTTATGAGGTATGATGATGATGATGTACAAGTACTAAACCCTTGTTTAGCCACAAAATCCAAGCTTACACAAATAAACCCTAGCTTTCCTTAATAGAAACCCTAACTTTCTTTTACTTGAGAAATACTTGGAAATGGAGATTCAATGCTTGCAAATGCCTTAGTATATCTTAGAATAGGTGTATATAGAAGTGTATGGATTGTATAAAAATTGATATGGGTTTGTGTGGTTGCTTGGTGTATGCCGTGAGCTCAAAGAGAGGAAAAGGGAGGTTATGTTTGATTTTCACTAAGTGTTTTACTTGTAACTTTTCTCTCATCACTAGATATATGTATATAAGTAGTATTTCTAGTCAAGGGAACACATCATGGTCATAGGAATGGCTCATGGTCTTAGGTATGGCCATGGGTATGGTCATTAGTCAAGGTATGGTAGGGATGGTGTGCCATTAAAGAGGTATGGTGTAGTATTTGACCAAAAGGAAGTCTTTCTTACTTTTCTTTGTATAACATGCCATAAATTCGGCATATATATGATATACATGGTATATTTGAGTAATTTTTATGTATTGGGTATAAATGTGGGTATTTGTTGAAGCGTAGAAAAGTTTTTGTGGTTCCGGGAGTGCCTAAACGTAATTTATCGCGAAACGTATACACTTTACGTATCCGATAAAAATAAAATGAACAAAGTTAATAATTATTCTCAAAATAATTATATAACCCTTGATTGATGTAAACATTTAATTGTTTGATGCCCGTTTACATTGAACGCTAATTTTTGGCGTACGCGATTTAACCTATCGCTTATGATTTAAAGTGAACACGTACATTACAAAAAGTACATTGCGGATTTGTTGACGTCGTCAATGACTTGAAAACACAGGGTGTTATATGGATTATCCATAAACCACTATAAAATGGAAATCTTCTATGGCCACGAACTCACGTAGACGAAGAAAAATGAGTTTGTGGATAATAATTAACATAGAAGTAGGATTAGTTTTGCATCGGAAAAATCTTAAACCACTATGGATGAAACAAAATCCCTCCACCTCGACGCTCGCCTCAAATACGTCTATCAAAATCGCCTTGTTGAAGTCTCAACTCCATTCCAACCTCTCATCTTCTACAATATCGACTTTTTCCATTTCAAAACGTATCAATTAATTTTTTCATTCGAAGAAATTAACTCATCATGTTCGCAAGAAGTCTAGTCACCAAATCATCTTATGTATTGACATCTTGATTATCTCGTCCGAAATAGTCGAAGAAACTTTTTAATTAAACAATGGGTTAATCAAAAATTGTCAATACTCATTCTCACAAAACTAGCCAAAATTCGAAGAATTTTTTTCAGGTGGCGGTTGTCACACCCCGACAATGGCGAAAACTCGAGAATGCAACATAATGATCAATTATAACATAAGATACAAAATAGAGAAAACTACATTGCATAAACTCCAAGTGCTATGAAGACCATCAACCTTGAACAAACTCTGGCAAAGGGTATTTTAAATCCTAAAATCTTTTATAATTCTACAAACAAACTTTTAAACCTATTCAAAACTTGTTTAACTATGAAATCTCAAATGCCTAGAAGAGAAATGACAGAATATTATTGACTTTAAGAGTTAAATATGGCTTAATCCAAACACTACTTTACTAGTGTTGTTAAAACTAAATTACACTAAAATTCTATTTTAACTCTAAAACAACTAAATCTTTTTATCCACTTACACTATTTCTAACCTATTAAAACTAATTTGACACTAAAACTTACAGCTTATTAGGAGAATTAAGCTACTTTGTCAGCTAGCTTAATACTCTAGTATGACAGAATCTAACCACTAAATGAACTTAATGATGCTAACTAATACAAAGCTTAAGAATTGTAAAATCTATAAAAACTATCTAAACATCATTTAACTATGATAAAACAATAGTAAAACAAAGAATAATCTACTTGTAGTTAAGCTCAGATTTATGCTAAGATGAAATTAATAAAAATGAGAAACCTGAAGTTTGTAGTCGTCAGAACCAAGTGCCACTCTATCTAGATAGAGTGGCTTTAGAAAACATAAACAATTGGCTCCTTGGCCTCTAAACCTAAGCTTAAAAGCTCAATACAATATTACTTATTTACTTAAACAAGCTTCTAAAGACTGAATCGAAAAGAACACAAGTAGGTCAAGATTGATGTAAGCGATGAACTAAGTGAGTTTAATGAATGACTTTAACAAATTCGTTGACTGAATTGAGCTTTTTATAACGAAGAAAGTAGAAAGCTCAAAAGAGCTTATGAGAGCTTATTAAGGTGAAAACAGCTTAAAATTGAAATAAAAAACAATTGAACTTCAGAACTGACTTTAATTGCTCAAAATAGTAAAGTACAAGCTAAAAATGAAAGGTACAAGTGCTTAAAACTGAATTTTAAAATTTTAAAAGAAAATGCTTAAAAAAACGAAAAATTACAACTGAAAATCAAAACTAACTAACTAACTCACTAAATGAACGTCTACACTTCTATTTATAGAGGATTGAAGAAGAGAAGTTGAGAGCTTGATCATTTCTAGCCGTCGGATCCATTGAGATTGATTTTAAGCCGTTTGATTGTGTTGATGAGGTGTTTAGACCAATCAGCTGTTGACGAACGGAAGTGTATCGTTTTATCAATTTTACGTGTGATGATTAAAATACGAGGTTGAGAATGGATGGTAGAGGAGCGGGAGAAGTAGAAATTTGGTAGGTTGGGTTTAGATTGTGGTTTTTTGGCGGAGAAAGTTCAGTGGGGTTGGTTAAAGAGGAAGATTTTAACGCCGCGTCTAAATATTTAGAAACTTTGAGGTTAATTAAGCAAAAATGTGTCTTAGTGAGTTCATATATCCCATTTGTAGTGTAAAAGTAACTTTTGAAATTGTATGAAATGGCCCTTGTACAAGATAATCCCTTTTCCCTTTTCTGCGAAAGTATACTTCAACTTTTGCAACTTTGGCCCTTTAACTTTTCATTCATCCAAATGAACCTTGAGCTTAGTAAAGTGACAGTAAAATTCCAATGACTTTCCATGAGGCTTACATTCTTGTTGTATCAGGCTCATTTCGGTCTTGGATCATTAGCTTCAGATTCTCCACTTCTTGTTTGGTCTTTCCCCGTTTCTTCGTCGGTTTGACTGATTTTTGCCACTTTGTCCTTTTATCCTTTCTCCACCAATAGGACATAAAAAAGCACCGACATTTTTCTATCCTATTTTGCATGTTTTTGGCTTTTATTGGCAAAAATTCCCGGGTAATTATATATACAATTAAGACATTTATCAACAGAGTGCTCCTCCCCGAGGAAGTGAGCAATGGTCGAATAGAACGTATATCAACGAATTCTAAGGGTTATGAACTATCGAATAGGGTAACAAACGAATATCGAATCAAAGGCTAGAAAACATATAAGGGATTTCACATATGCAAATAGATGTGGATCAAATGACGTAAGAATCCTTAAAAGAAAGGATAGAATATCTATACCGATAGGAAACGCAAACAAAAGAGTCAACAAAGCGTACCAAGACAAAAGGAACACATATCGAATAATGATAAATACGAAAGATAGAATTCTTATACCAATAATCGACTTTACTCGGACATAAAGACCATTAAATACTGCTTTAAAAAAAAATCATTATGAACAATAAAGAAAGTCGTTTTTAAAAAAACTTTTAAATATAAGAATCGTCTTAAATATAATCTTTATAAAATTCATTTCAAACATGGTTGTCATAAATATCCTGAGACAGATATTTAACAGTGTATCGCATCTTATCCATATAAATTACTTTAAACATACTTTTTCAAAAAATAAAATTTATCAAAACAAGCATATAAAAATATTATCATATCTTATTCATAAATATTATCTTAAACAATAGTTTTGACAGTCAATCAATTATCATACTATTTCATAAAATTTGTTGTGAATCAGTAATTTACTCAAACAATATAGATTACATTTCTACATAAAAGTGGTTGTATTCGGAAAAATTATTTCAAAATAGTTTTCCCAAACCTTCGTCAAGATATATTTTCAATAGGATTTTATTTATATTCGTCGTCCTTAATATAAAAATTTGTAACTCAACAATAGGAAATCGTAATACACAGAAGGGATTCAAAAGTATCCATAAAGAACTCCTAACACAAGATCTATTGCTTAGAAGAACGAACAGAAATGTACAAAGAACGCAGTAAAAAATCAGAATAACAGTCAAACGAACACGTACAAGTGAAATTCATGCAAGGACATTACGAACCAACAGAAGAACGAATGACTCATTCGTAACTAACAAATCAAAAAAATGAACCATAGAAAAGCCAATCGGGACTTAACAACGACGCAAACGATGTTAAAACTAAAGGATGTGAAAAACAAGGGAGTAAACATCCACACTAATATGTTATGAACAATTAGTGCTTGAAGAAAAATTAATAATAAACGCAAGGAAAGAACCAATGAATATCGTACCAATATCAAAGAAGGTAAATCCGAACAATTATAATCAAAGACTTGAATGGGAAAAATAGATAGAACCTATCAACAGGAGCAACGAACACGAATCCCAAAAAAGGGAGTAAGATCTCCGAACGAGTAATCGAGCAATCGAACAACAATAATAGCAGTAATAATAGGTATCCAGGGTACCCGCAAATGTGAGATAGAAGGGAAACTTACTATCTACGCAACTAAGCCTAACATAATCGCTCATCGGGTAAAAAAAGGATTCCAATAGGCAATAACTATATAACCATCCTTATCATGATCTCACATATCACAACATATTACTCTATCACCTCACAAATAAACACTATCTAATGCAATCCTGGTCACAAGTTCACGTGTGTGATGCCTTTATAATTATGGTGAAGCCACCCATAGATTATAACCACATCCTTTCCAGTGTACCTATTTCCAAGACTACATCATCTCAATGATGACAACCAATATATGGCACATATAACCGATAAGTGCACAACCTTATACCACGACTCTAATTTTACACAACTACATGCTCCATCAAAGTAATACGTATTTAATAAAAGCTAAAATTGAAAAACGAAAGAAAACAAAGAGCCAAATAGTGCCCGAAAATTACAAAATATTTGAGAAGAAATCATTTGACGTTAATACCATATGTCATGGTAATAGACGAATAAGAGCTTCATGACTTGGGCCTCGCTTAGGTTCGACTTTGCTTTCGCAAAAGTCACCCGACTCCGCGGGTCCAGGCCTACTACGAGCATCCGACAGGAGATCTAAGTCGACCTCCTTCTCTGACTCTTCAACCTACCCTTGCCTAGTCCTAGATCGTTCCCATCGAGAAGGCTACTCCTCAATTGAGGCCTCCTTGTTCTGAATCTTTTGACTATCGAGTAGCTCGTAGGTTAAAATAAAACACCGAACAAAAAGCAAGAAAAACCAAACGCCTAGATGACTAAACATATAAGATCCTAATATGCAGCTATATGAAGGACTCAAAGGTTATTTCTTAGGTCAAATCACCTACTTCTCATAACCAAAGACTCGATTACAAATCTGTCACACCCCGCCAAGGCAAAATGGACGAGCGTTAACGAGAATGAATATTCAACATAACAATAATGGCGGGCTTTTCTTATCCCCCCCCCCCCCCCCCCCCCTATGATAGAAGAACTACAAAGCATAAAGTAAAAATAAAGTATAGACACAAAGTGTCATGAAAATACCAACCAAGCATAGGGGTTCTTCACGTCAATACCAAGCATGTTAAACAACAATAATAAACCTAACCACACAAATCAACAACATTCATAGTCAATTCATGCATAGAAATAAAACCAAACTAAGAGTTTTATACCCCCGCACATCAGCCTATGGTCTCTCTAGCACTCCTTCTTATTCGTAAGATCCTCATAATGTCTCACACTAAAAATGAATGCTAAAAACTCAACATCAAAGGTTGGTGAGATCATAAGTTTAACGAACACAGGTAATTTTAAATTTTCAACCATTACTTTGACCAATATAAACAGAACATGTCAAGGACAGTTAGGCCAAGCTATTATACAGGCTAACATGCATAGTCTACAGAAACAAACCACAATCATGGATGTAACGTGACCCAACATCCAGTCACACCTAAAATATCACAGTGAAAAGGGAACCCTCCAATCGAATCACAATAGGAACAGTATATGGGTAGAAACATTACCTCCGATCTGGTAAATTACACACTAGTAATGAGGGTAGGAACGTTACTCTTCGATCCAAATCACACAACATGGGTAGGAAACGTTACCACTCGTGATACCACAACACATAACCATTTAGCCACATATCCATATAAATAGCCAATAAATGTCCATCATCAATTAAAACCACACATAAACTATCACAAAGGGCTAATTAAAATTTTTAAAACTATTTGTGCATCATTTCCATCCCAATTTAAAACAATGTTAAAAAGAGGGACTATGAAAACGTCACCCTGATCACTAATCTAACTTCACAATATTCATTGAATTCAAATCAACTAAACACAAATAAAACCCATGTTATACGCGATTAGGCTAAATGCCCAAGACGATGTAACAATCAATTGATGGACTACTAGGTTTATATTATGATTATAAACCCTTTACCATACATCCCATATCTCAATTATACTTTAAATACCTTTAATCATTTATTCTTGTTTTCCAGTTTTTTTGGCAGAATTTTGTAGTCACTTTATGACTATAAATAAAATACTAAATCATCACATTGACTTTCCCTCTTTCATTCCCTATCTTCCCAATGGCTTATGAACTACTGTGATTTTTTAGAAAAAATAATATTAAGCCTAACTATTTTATTAAAATTCAACATCACAAAGTTATCAAATTTAGATCTGAACGCACACCAAAAAGTTTGATTTTTCTAAAAATACCTAGACAATGAATTAGGACTTGTGCTTTGAGTTGGAGTTAATAGACACATAAAATACCACATCTGATTTTTGGCTAACCTCAATTCAACTTTTAAGTAGGGGTTTTACTCCCCGAAATCAGACCTAAATCTGACCCGAATTTACTGTTTTGACAATTTTTCTTGCAAAACTTATTTGACTAACTTTCCGATATCAAAACTTTTCGGGGCCAGACTTTTTGGAAACTAGACTCTTTTAACTTCAATTTAGGCACAAGATTCAACCCAAAACTTGATTTTATCATTGAGATATCACTCAATCAACACGACCCAAAATTCTGCCAAACCCTAACTTTCAATCTAACGCGTTCTAAACTAAACAGTTTACACCAACATGCTCTAATCGAATCCCGAACACTCCCATATAGATTTATATCATTAATTTACAGAGAATTTATTAACCCAAATTATCCATCAATTAAAGTTACTATTTGGAAAAGATTAAACAAAAACTAAATTTAAAACATACCTAAACCTTTACTTGATTACCCTTAAATCGCCACCTTGCTTCTTGATAAAAAAAATTATTCTTGAGGGGATCGGCCGAACAAACAAAAAAGAGGAGAGAAAATTGTTTTAGGAATTTATTGATCTTATATTTATACTACCTAGAATCCTAATTGTAATCAGATTTTGTTTCCTTTTTTTTCTTTTTCCTATAAGTCGATCCAACCAACATCCCTTTTATATTTTATTTTTTTTATAAAATTTCATTCTCCCCCCTCCCATATATATTTTATATATTTTTTATAATACTAAACTATTTACTACTTATTTACCTTACATAAATACATAACTTAAAATAAAACACTTACACTAGTTATTATTATTTTTCCCAGATTATTATATACTTATTACTTCATATATAAATTATAAAATCTCAATTCATTAATTAATCTCAACTCGAAATTTAACAATACATACTTCTTCAATTTTACCGACGATAAAAATAATGAAAATCGCTATACTTCCAAAATCATCACCACAAACGAAACAAAATGACTAATATATTTTTTTCATAAATTACTTTCCTAAATTGGAATGACCTACGATTAATTAACTTAAATATTAGACTTAACTAAAACCTAATAATACCGTATATACTTCTTACGCTCATATATCAATTATTCACCAAATTACACGATAACGTATAAAATCATGCTATCATTTCCATTGTCACAAAATGTGAACGAAATAAAATAGCTATCAAAACCACAATTCAATCACTAATAGATGAACACGCATAATGGATTGATATCAATTACTCATATAAGATCACATAAGCACACAATTAAAACACATAATAATACTTTAGTCAACTCTAACGGTTTGACTATCCTGCTCAAGTCACGGTTGTCACATCAAGATAATCAAATTGATCACAATGATCAAAATGATCAAAATGATCATCAGTTTCAAACTGATGAGCTCATAAATGATGATCAGTTTGAACAAAAAAACACAACAATGAAAAATAATTCATTGATAACCTCACAAAACTGATAGTGTTCAGATCTCTGAACTCTTATCCTCTCCATATAGAAGATACTTCAGCACATGATACAATTCTAATTCTTTTCAATAAAGGATGAATTTGGCATTATAATCATAAGGAAACAATGCTTGATTTAATCATCAATTTCATAAAGGCATAAATCATGATAAAATCCTGTTTCAGTTGCAAGACTTGAAGCAATCAAGGATCTGCTATAAAAGTATGACATGAATAGTTCATTAGTGAAAACTTAAATGGTACCCCTTAACAAGTTAGAACATGTTCTCAATGGCAAAGCTATAAATAAGACTCAGTATAGAGGTATGATTGGATCACTAATGTACCTAACTGCAAGCAGATCTGACATTCAATTCTCAACTTGTCTCTGTGTAAGATATCAAGTAAATCCTAAGGAATCTCACCTTATGGTTGTCAAGAGAATTTCCAGGTACCTAAAAGGCACTCCCAGTCTTGGTATGAGGTATCCAAAGTGTTTAAGTTTTGACTTAAAAAGATATTATGACTCTGACTATGTTAGATGCAACATGGACATGAAAAGCACCTCAGGTGCTTGTCAGTTGATAGGAGGCAAACTTATGTACTGAAGTGCTAAAAAGCAGCAATCTATAGCTATGTCATCAGCTGAAGCTAATAATGTAGCTACTGTTGGATGTTGTGCCAACATTTTATGGATAAAAAGTCAACTCACTGACTATAACATCATATACGAAAAGGTACCCATATTTTGTGATAACAACAGTGCTATTACAATCTCAAACAATCCAGTTCTGCACTTAAGAACAAAGCATATTGATATCAGATATCACTTTTTCAGAGATCATATTCTCAAAGGGGACATTGAAAAGATTGATTGTTGAACTAGGTATGTTGAACATTGACTCAAAACCTAAAGCTTCAGTATTGCCTGAAGAAAACTAAAGCTTCAGCGCTTTCATCCAAAACTGAACAACCTTTCATGTTAAAATGTCAGTTCAGTTCTTATTCATAACCTTTAGCTTGCAAAAGTAAAGTAACTGAGTAATCACATATGTCTCATTCATGGATTTTATCGCTTTTGCTGGAGCTTTGATATTGGCCACATCAAGAACTGAACAAAAATGATTTATTTTTTTCAGTTCAGTCTCAAACAATAATCTTGATATAACTCTTCAGCTCTCTCGAGTGAAGTAACTGAGCAATCACATATGTCTCATTCATGGATTTGCATGAGCATGTGTGATTTTGTCACCTTCGCTGGAGCTTGTATTTTGATAAAATTACCAATATCTCTTCAGCATAACGAAACACCAAACCTGAACCTAGTTTAGCTTTTTTTATATCAATCACATGGTTAGTTTTAAAAACAAAAATGATTTTCAAAATAAAATAATTTTATTAAGTGACTTATTACAAAAGAAGTTAACAAATTTAAAAAGTTTATAAAAAGATGAGTTTCAAATGTTTGAATGACCTCACCTTTCTCTCACCTACTTTTGACAGTGCATAGATGGTTGTACACTGTCCTAAGCGTCATAATCATGTTGAAATGACTTTCACTAAATATAAAGTTTCACACCAATGATAAAAACAAACCCTAAAACTTCTTACAAAATTCATAACTTTCATTTGGTGGTTATCAATTCCTCAAAAGAGAAGGTGAAAAAGTCACAAATCATATAACCCCATTTCACCATTCATAAATCACTTCTCAAAAGAACAAATCCTTTCACCAATAACACACACACAAAACCTCAAAACAAATCAAATCATCAAAATCCTAATCACATCAAATTGAAAAACCAAGAACAAAATCCTCCACAACAATAACAACCCTTTGTTGCTGCTAAACAAGTAGGCTTCAATCTTGAAGATATCATCCTCAACACAAACAATGAGGTTGCTCGTCTATACCCTGAACACAATAGCAAAGATTATTTCAAATGTGTTTCTGATTTCATTTCCAAATGTTGCCTTAGAGAACCATTCACCAAATCCCTAAACATGTATAAGGAATATCTATGCCCACTAGTGATATCTATGGCGAAGTAGGGGTAAACACATTTAGGAATGCTATTGGTGCACATTACTTTCCTCACTTTAGAGAATATGTTACACCACCATCTATCGACATACTTAGGCCATGGTTTAAAACAATCAGGTATGGGGAAATTGTTCTTGTCAAAGGGACTCTCAAAAAGAGTCTTCTTCCTCCTAAGTGGAGATTATTAATGGCACAGATTATCCAGTGTTTAGGAGGTAAAACTAGAGGTTTTGATCAGATTACCAACAAAGATGCCATCATACTATATAGTCTAGTAAATGAGATCAACATTAACTTTGCCAGTATCTTTTAGGAAGACATCATCATCAAACTAAACAAGAAACATAGGGAAAAGGTTGTACCTTATACTAGATTTCTATCTTTATTGATGACACACAAGATGAAGGAAGGCTATGGAGATGGTGAACTCACACTCTACCCCACTCAAGTATTCAGTATCAACAATTAGACACTGAATCCCAACCAACGTGAAGAACCTCTCTTCACAAACCATATGTTGGCTATATGCAGTGCAACTGAGCCAGTAGTATTTAAAGCTACCAAGACCTCTTCTAATGCTGAGAGGGTTCCCCATGGCACAAAGCCTGGAGCTAAACCTGGACACAAGAAGCATTCAACTTCTTCAAAACAACCCTTTGTGTCCATCAAAGAGGCAACAAAAGGTGGGTCCTCTAAAGTACCCACCAGTTCCAAAATTGGTCATTCTAAGAAAAGAAAAGAGTCCAGCTCAGCCATAGACTCAAACCTAAGCCAGCCTCCAGTTTTTACACTTGTAGATACTGGAATGCATAAAGAGGACCAGCAAGCAACTGGTAGCCCAACCTCTTTAGGGGTCACCAGTAAAGCAACAACCAACCCTCAGCTCAGTAGTGGTATGTCAACATTTTATTTAAATAAGCCTATTTATTCAGCATCTTTCATTATTCAGTCTGAGTCTGCATCAGGAAATGATGCTTCAGCAGTTTCTATAGTTGAAGTTGATCTTGTAAATTCTGCTCCTAGTGATTTTGTACCTCAACAACAGGGTATAAATAAAGGAACCAAAAACACTTCATATGATCACTTATTTGCAGGTACTGACCCAACATGTTTCATGTAGACAAACCAATATCTGTTAGAAAGGGTTGGAAACTGTCCTCACTCACCTTATAACAGGAAAAGGGGTCAGCTCCATTGCTAGACAAGTTGAGGAAGAAGAAGCCTCTAGCACAATCAAGTTAGAAGATCTAGAAAAGCTGGTGTCAAATATGCAACCTAGCTTCAAAGACCTAGATTCACCTGGAGATGATCCTGTTATTATTGTTGATGATAGCGATAAAGATGAGGAGGATGAAGTTCATCCTACTACAAATGCTGAAACTGAAGACACTTCAGTTCCTAAATCCTCATCTCCCAGGTATTCTCAAATTCAAGAGCTTACCAACCAAGTCCTCACTCTCCAGTCTCAAAAGCATAAACTGGAACGTAAGAAGACCAAAGCTAAAGCTAAAGCTGCTCTCCTCAAAGCTCAACCCTCCTTTCCCAATGTGAGACAACTCAATGAGCTTCTGGTAAAGTCTTTACAAACTGAATTCTCAAAGATCTTATCTGCTCATGACTTTAGCAGCTCACTACCAACTGAGCTAAAGGACCTTCCCTCTAAGTTTAATGAATTGACTAAAGAAGTAAAAGGGCTAAAGAAACAAGTTCATGAATTGGAAATTAAGCTACCAGGAGAATTGAAAGGAAATCCCACCAAGCTGGAGGACTTTACAAAAACTGTCACCAGTCTTACATCTCAAGTCACTGAACTGAAGACTCTTCAGTGGGAACTTCCAGCGGAATTTATTTCACTGCCAGAACTGGTTGCATCAGTTCAAGCTAAGCTAAAAACCTTGGATGCTCTTCCAAGTCTCTTGTTAAATGTCACAAAAGCTTTGAACAAGTTTGCTCAGGTTTTAGATTCTACCAACTTAGAAGCTGGATATCCAAGTGTTTCTTTAGCAGGTCAAGCTGACACTATGCCTGCTGAGGGGGAGAATAACACAAATCAAGCAACCATCTCCCAGCTTTTTCAAAGAAGAGCTGAAAAGAATGCTGATAAAGAAAACCTAAACAACGAACAACCAAAACTAATTCCCCCAATCATCACAACACTACACCCACCCCCCCCCCCCCCCCCCCCCCCCCCCCCCCCCCCCCCCTCAAAATACAATCTCCTCCTCTCCAAAGTCCACCAAAAAGCTCCTCTCAACCTGAGGGGGAGCATATCAAGAAAGACAAGGGCAAAAAGGCAATGTCTTCAGAGGAGGCTGAGAAAGATAGTACTAACAGTGATTCTAATGATGATGATAAAACTCATGTGACTGGCTTTATGGTCGAATCCTCTAAAACAAAGAAATTAAAGAAGTTTGATTTTATCACTGAATATGGAACGCATATCTATCTAACTGAAGAAGAAATCAATCATCAAAAGAAGCTAGAGGAAGATGCCAAAGCTGAAGCAGCCAAACAAGAAGGGGAAATAAGAAAAGCAAAACTGGTTGATCAGCTTGGTCCTGAAGTAGTGAACATGTACTATAATGACAAATTACAGTATGACAGATATTGTGATAAAATGCTGAATAGAAGAGCAAAGTCAAGAATCACCAACTGTGATATCTTGACCATAAAGGGTCTAATTACTTTGAAAGTATACAGAGAGGATGATACAAGTTAAATCATTCCTGAGTTTAAAGCTAGTGACTTACATCTAGGTGAATAGAGAGAAGTTGTTGCAGCCTATCCTAACAAAAAAGGTAAAGGATGGACGTCCATCTATAAATAAATACAAGAAAGAATGGATAACGCGTACAACTGAAAGCTGAACTGAGAAAGACTAGAAAGACCTTAAGTGAACATAAAACCTTTGGATAGACTGCATGATTTGGCAAACAAGAAAAGAAAGCATACTGATGACATACATGACTTCTTCAGAGCTAACAAAAGGCTCAAGTCATCAGTTCAATATAAAGATCATCCAGCTGGTACTGTGCTTAATGAACCTGTCCTAGGTATGATTTTGTTTAACTTGTATCACAAACAGGATTTTGTTACCATTGAAGACTTTAGAGATTTCCCAAAAATCATGTTATACACTATACAAGAAATCTTCTTCAAACTTCACCAAGGTCCAAGGCTTGATGATCATGCCAGGACCTTCAGTTCTCTTCTGCTTGCTGAAATTGATAAGAGAAACCTAAACACACTCAAGCAAATGAGAGTCATTGAGCAGCTGAGGCAATATAATGTAATCTTTTGTAATAACTTTATCTTTTGAAAATGTAATGTAATGAATGTAAGAATGAAAGGCTATCAGTTTATGTTGTTCAATTTATATGAGTTGTTTAAGAAGAATTTGTTTTGCTCACTTACAACTTATCTTCACTTAGGCTATTTGTATATTCAAAATAGGGAGATTTGTTGGGTCAGTTCCTGAGGCCCCCCTTATTTTTTTTTTTTTTTTCCCATCCCCCTTTTTTTTTTTTATTTATTCCCCAAGTAAAAGATTTTAAACTAAAATCCACTAAGAGTTTAACTCAACTAAAGTCTTTTCAGTTTTAGGTCGCTTGAAGCTTCTTCAGGTGTCCTGCACTCATGTCCTTAGAAGATTGAGAAGTATCTTCACTTCAGTTTATGCAGCGGTACAGAAACTGAAGAAGGTCTTTAGAAAGAGCTTCAGTTCAGCTTGGTTGACAATTCCAAGCTTAGCGTAGTCTGTCTCCTTAACAGAAGTTAAAACGTGTTGTTTCACTTCTAGAAGGTGTGCAAGGCGGGAAAAAGATTTCTTGATGTCAAAAGGAATAAAGCAATCTCCTTAGGAAAAGGTAAGGTGTACAAGGCGGGGAAAAGTTTCTATGTCAAAAGGAATAAAGCAATCTCCTGGGAAAAGGTACTTCTAAAGTTGGTATAGAAGTATAACAACTTTCCTTAAAGGATTGTACCTGGTACTTTAGAGCACGTCTGCATTAAATGGTATCTCAACCACCCATTGGATGCATGACACGCGTACTAGGTTAACTTGTAAACCCTTAATCCTTTGCCTATAAAAGGAAAGGGATTCCCAGAGTAAATGTTATCTCTTCCAATTAATGTGATACACATTGAAGAGTTCATTTATTTCTCAAACAAACTGAACGGTACTACTGAAAGCTGAAGCTTCAGTTTAGTCATAAGTAGTTTGTTTTCTTACTCTCTTAACTTTGGTTAGAGTTTAAGTTCGAAGGAGATAACACCCCAATTGTCATTCAACCACCTTGCTATTCCGCAAGCAAGGTGTGTCATAGATTCTTTATTTAATTCTAATAGAACCTATATGTTGAAAAGTACTTCTGTGTGTTTTAAACTTGTTCTTTATATTTGTCATATATATAATAAATATATATAGATATATAAATGATAATATATTTATATATATATATATATATATATGTGTGTTTGTGTGTTGTGTGTGGTGTGTGTTTGTGTGGGTGTGTGTTGTGTGTGTGTGTGTTGTTTAAACTCACATGTTGCGATGGAATGTGATTAAGTTAACTTTATAAACCTTATAACAAATTCCAAGACCAACACGTTGTAATATTTAATCTCTCAATAAAGGAGTGTTTGGTTATGAAAGAAATTCAGTAGGATTAGATCACTATACTTTCTCCATAAGGCCTGTGATGAACTTGTTCCAGCATAAGAAGAACTAGTAATGAAGAGGAAAAACAAGAATAGACTTGCGTTTAGATCACTACTAGAGAAATAAAAAATTTAGGAATTTTGCCTGCAGCAGTCGGTTCCTTCTACAGCAAAGCCGGTTCCTTCGAGGACAAAGGAACCGGCGCTGCCGGTTTTATAGAGAGCATTGTTCATTTTTGGGTGGTCATTTTTTGAACTAAGCTCATAAATATGTTAGTTAGACTTGTCTTAAGGTGATCCAATAGGTGGTTATTTCTTGTTTGACTTAAAAATGAATGCTAATGATTATGTTTAATGCAAAACTAGTGGTTTAAGCATTTAATATTTTGCATGGGAATTGAGTATGTATCTAGAGCTTGTGATCATCATCCTCACACATCCAAAACCTGCTAATAATCTTCTCTTATCCCATCCTTTAATCTCCATACCTTATGGCCTCAAGTGCTAACTCATCCACCTAAAATCCACCAAGTAAATTGCCAAGAACCGACTACATTGATATCTCATCCAATGAAACATCACCTATCCAAAATTACCTCATAAACACTTCACAATCTCTTAATTCCATCACCACCAACCAAACTGTAACACTCCCATTTTTACAATATAGCAGCGGAAGCTAATCTGGGGTATTATTTCATAGTACAACAGTCACAATCATAGAAAACGACTCAAAGGAGATGTTTTTAAAAGATACATTATCATTCATTAAAATCAAAGTTTTACAAAGGCAGATCCTAAAATCTAAAAACATAAAATGTGAATGATAACAAGTTTTAGCCATCTTCAAGTCCATGCCATAAAT
>BQNB010124686.1:0-13941 GCA_026074375.1 Tanacetum coccineum
CAATTACACCACCTACACCATCTGGAAAGAAATACATATTCTTGCTAGTAGATGACTACTCAAGATATATGTGGGCATACTTCTTAAACACGAAAGATCAAGCTTTCGACACCTTCAAAGAATTTAAGAAGTCAGTAGAAAATGAATTAAGAACATCACTTAGAATGTTCAGAACGGATCGAGGAGGAGAATTCACTTCAAATGAATTCATGCAATACTGTAAGGAAAATGGTATAGCAAGGCAACTAACTGCACCCTACTCGCCACAACAAAATGGAGTTGTAGAAAGAAGAAACAGGACAATCATGTCCACAACTAGATGCATGATGAAAGCAACCAGCATGCCACAAAATTTTTGGGCTGAAGCTGTCAGACATGCCATATACATCTTAAACAACGTCCCTACAAAAGCATTAGAGGACATCACTCCATATGAAGCTATCAAGCAAAGAAAACCAAATTTAGGAAACTTAAGAATATTCGGATGCATAGCATATGCAAAGGTACCAACACAACATCTGACGAAACTAGACGACAGAAGTATTAAAATGGTATACCTAGGAAACGAACCAGGATCAAAAGCATATCGTCTATTTGATCCAATAACACAAAGGATATGTGTTAGTAGAGATGTGAAGTTTAAGGAGAATGAAACATGGGATTGGAAAGACTACATGAGTGAGCACACTGACAACGAACCAGAATGGACAGATTTCAGAATAGAAAATCTTGAACATCATGATCATGAAATTCAACCACTAGAAGAAGATAATGAATTTCCAAATAATGATGATGATGATTATGCATCACCAAGAAACTCTCACACACATTCTCAACCATTTCACACACCCTCTACACGATCTTCAGAAATAAATTCCCAAGACACACCCATCAATTCGCCACCATCTGTAGGAACCCGATTTAATGCTTCACTTCATAACACAAAACACGAATCAAGAAAACTAGAGAGAGAGAGAGACGAAAATAGAGAGATTTTTGATAGAGTTGAGAGAAAAAAGATTTAGATATTATGAAAAGATTTAGAAAAACTAGATATTTTCTAATAAGAAAATATCTATATATAGTTAGATATTTATAGAAAATATCTAAATATATATATATATATACCCCTACACATTTAAAGTGACGTGCGGGATATTTAACTAGGACCCGGGCTCGGGTTTTGTTTGGGATTAAACCCGAAACATATACAATATTAGATTAACTATCGAGCCCGATTCCCGATATTATCCTGTTACAACATTAACTAATTAAAGACCGAAGCTCCATCGTAGAGTGACCGAGCTTCCTTGTTCGACTCAATAAATTGAGGCTAACACCATCTTACTATCAAAGTGACAATGACTCAATTCAAGTCATAAACTCTCCATCACACTTTCATCACACACCAGTAAGAGGTTTTAGAACACTTAATGAACTATACGAGAACACTGAGGAATTACTACTAGCTGAAGACGAACCTAAGAATTACAAGGAAGCATCAACCGATCAAAAATGGATCGAAGCAATGAAGGTCGAATTAGACTCCATCAATAGAAACAATACATGAGAGTTAACAAATCTACCCAAAGGACATAAAGCAATAGGCTTAAAATGGGTATTTAAGACCAAAAAGGATGCTAATGGAAATATAGTCAAGCATAAAGCAAGACTAGTAGCGAAAGGCTACATACAAGAGCATGGCATAGACTTTGAAGAAGTCTTCGCACCAGTAGCTAGGATGGAAACAATACGCCTACTACTTGCCATAGCTGCTAACAATAAATGGGAAGTACATCACCTTGATGTAAAATCTGCTTTCCTACATGGAGATTTAAAGGAAGAAGTGTATGTCACACAACCTGAAGGTTTCATAAAGAAACAAGACCAAGGAAAAGTCTATAGGCTTATTAAAGCACTATATGGACTAAGACAAGCACCACGTGCTTGGAACATAAAACTAGACAACACTTTAAAATCTCTAGACTTTAAGAAATGTGCACTGGAACAAGCCATCTACACCAAGAAGTCAAAAGACTCAATACTACTAATAGGAGTCTATGTAGATGATCTGATCATCACTGGCACACCAAAGAAAGAAATCGACAATTTCAAAGCTCAAATGGAAGAAAAATTCGAAATGAGCGACTTAGGATTATTAGCCTACTACTTAGGGATAGAAGTCACACAGTCCAATGGTGACATATCTATAAAACAATCAGCATACGCAAGCAAGATCCTAAAGGAAGCCGGAATGACAGACTGCAACGAAACATTAATACCAATGGATCCAGGCACAAGATTAACAAAGATCACGGAAGGAACAATGGTCAACTCAACTGAATATAGAAGCTTAATTGGATGCTTACGATACCTACTTCACACAAGACCCGACTTAAGTTATTCTGTTGGATTACTTAGTCGATTTATGCAAGAACCAAGAGAACAACACATGAAAGCCATAAGACAAGTACTACGATATGTAAAGGGAACAAAAGATTATGGAATCACCTACAAACATAACGGAGGAAACAAGATACATGGATTCAGCGACAGTAGCTACGGAGTCAACACTCAAGAAGGCAAAGGAACTACCGGCATTATATTTTACTATGGAGAATCACCAATCAGCTGGAGTACACAAAAACAAGCCACTGTAGCATTATCATCATGTGAATCAGAGTTCATTGCAGCAACAGCAGCAGCAACACAAGCATTATGGTTAAAGAGGTTACTAAGCAAGCTCACACATTCTCAAGAAGAAAAGGTTACAATACAAGTTGACAACAAGTCTGCTATAGCACTTATGAAGAATCCAGTATTTCACGGACGAAGCAAACACATCGACACGAAATATCACTTCATCAGAGAATGCATTGAAAGAGAAGACATTCAAGTCGAATTTGTAAATGGAGAATACCAGAAGGCAGACATACTCACGAAGGCACTTCCAAGGATCAAATTCTTAACAATGAGACAACTCATCGGACTAAAGAATCTACGGAGCAATGTTTGAGATTAGGGAGGAGAATATTGGGTCACGACCCAGCCAGTAATCCCAAACATGGGTCAAACGGGGCAAAACAGCAACCCAACCCAAACCGCCACTTTGATAGTTAAATAATTGTCAAATAACTGCCAAAGCAGTTATTCACGAACCATCACAACGGTTCAAACACACCGTTTAGTTTTCTATATATAGATAGGAATTCCTGTAACATTTAGATTGATGACAGAATTTGTATAGACAAGTTATTACAATTTATAAAACTATTTGCGTTTAATTCTTTTGAATCCAACAAATCAAAGATTCGGACCAACATGTAACATCAGTACTTTAACCATACATAACATCCATATAATAATGTCTTTCAATATTTGGTTATATCCAGTCCTTACAATAATAAAAGTTGAGAAATTGCTATTAAAAACAATAGTTAAATTGATACCTAACCAACATGTCGGTTAGCTCTACGACCCGATGTGTACTAAGATGTCCCAAACTTGAATCAGCAACCATAATATTAGACTAGTCACCAACTCGTTACTTTATTGAGCATGTATCTGATTCACATTCATCTCTACCATGTTCCATGACAACCAATGGATTTTTGATGTACCATCTTCTTGAGTTTTGTATGTCTTAAAAGTAAAATTTACACTCCGTCTAAAGTATATTCTTTAGATTTATGCTCCTTCCTCCCCACTTTGCCTGTTTTGAAAATTATAACAAAAAATACATTTAAGATATAAAAACAACCATAAAACTGATGGATTGACAAATTTACAATCCATATAAACTTGTAACAGAAAATATGATCAATGTGTATAAACCACATGAAAAGCTAAAGAAATGTAAGAAAGCAATAGAACTATAAAGAATATCGAAAAGAGGATCCATCTCTATTCACTCCTAACCTTTGCATTCTCTACTTCAAGGGCCAAGACGTCTACTGCTAAAAGTACACGGTCAACTTGACCACTCAGTTTCCTAAATAAAGAACTTATTTTATCATTTTCAGTAGTAATTGTTAAGATGCTGAAATTGTTAAGTATTTATTGAAATTTCGAATTAAGTCCGAAAATTACACATGTTGCTGACGTGTGGACATGTAGTAATTGTTAAGGTGCTGACACGTCAGTAAAACGTATTAGTATGCCTAAGAGAATTAAACAGTATGCTTTAGCAAAAGCATAAGTAGCTCATTGAAATAAATTAATCTACTTATTTTTAAAATATGTGAGCTTCAGAAGGTTAAAGTTTTGATATTTCATATTTTGATACAGTAACTTTTCTAAATAGCTTAGTTTCATAGTTTCGCTGGTACAATAAGACTTTGATATAAAAGTAACCAACAGATGCAAAATTATGAAAATGCTTAATTTAGTGGCTCGTTATTGATCACTGCCATAGATGAAGCTTTTTCAGTAATGTAAATGCAATTGTGTTATATGTTGGACAGTCAAAGTATAAAAACATCCAAATATATAAAAGCAAGTAATGTGTGATTCATCAAAAATATAAAAAGTTAGACTACCGAGAAGTTGACCTGTATATAAAGACTAAAACATTTACAAAGGGGGTGTTTGGATATTCCCCTTAAATATGACTATAATAGTTTACAAAGGGGGTGTTTGGATTTTTTATTTTTAAAATTTATTTTTTGATGTTAAATAGCTAAAATCAAGTAAAAGACTATGATTTGAACAAAAAGGGGTGTTTGGATATTCATTTTGAAACTGATTATGCTTTGTTGAATAACTAAAATCATATGCAAGACTAAAACTTTAGTAAAAGTGGCGCTTAGATATCTGACTTGAAAATGATTAAGTGACATTGATAATTAAGATCAAATATTTAATTAGCTCAAGTAAAAGACTCAAACCAGGAGTACTAAAATAAATGAAGATACTAACAAAACGTCATTGTATATATTTACACAAGATTATAAAATAAAAGTGACCTTGTTTGCCTCGATAATGTGGAGCGGTGTCCCAGAACTCCTCACACAGTGCATTAAGCTGAACACGAGTTTGCTTTAGTGGATCGTAATCATGAATTTAGACTTCTAAATACGCATATTAGTTTGAAAACCAATCCTGACATATCATATCATATCCCTGTTTTTTGGATATGATATGTCAGGATTGGTTTTCAAACTAATATGCGTATTTTTGGTAACTGATATTGTGTTTCACATTGACTTTGAATATTGCATTCAATTGTTTCCAATCACAAAATATGTTTCCGGTTTTGAATTCAAATATGATTGATGAGGGTCCTTTTATTAGTTTTGGTTTGCAAAATTTATCACAAATGTAAGAAATGCCTTAGTGGTTGAGATGTTATCTCTTGGGCATACCCACCCGAGTTCAAACCCTGGCAAGTACATTTTTAGTCCGAATTTGATTCTACCTACATGGCTTCAATCATGCATACGTGGATTAAGTTGTTGCCTACTTGGATTAAAATTTGCTGACCTGGCTTTAACAGGTGGTGACGTGGATTAAATTGTTGGTGAGGTGGCTTTCTTTGATGATTATGTGGCATTAATGTGGGTGAGTCATCATTCTTATATCCACTTATATATAATGTAAGATATAGACTATTTTACTCGAATCAATGTCTTATATGGTGGAGGAGTTTCATCGAATGTCACTTTGAGTGATTTTTCTATTTTCATGGTGTGTTTTTTAAGGATGATGTAGGCTTTGCTATTTTGGGAATAACCTAAAAAGACACCTCCGTATGACTTTGGGTCAAACTTAGTAAGGTAGTCTTTGGTGTTTAAAATGAAGCACTTGCTTCCAAACACTCTAAAATAATCAAGAGTATGTTTCCTTCCTCTTAAGAGTTCGTAAGGTGTTTTACCTAAGATGGCTCTAATTAGGATTCAGTTAAGGATGTATGTTGAAGTATCTACGGCGTTACACCAAACCTTTTGTGGTAACGATTGTTCATTCAACATGGTTCTACTCATTTCTTGTAGTGTCCTATTTTTCCTTTCTACCACGCCATTTGTTTGTGGAGTGCGTGTAGCCGAGAAGTTATGTTTAATACCGTTGGCATTACAAAACTCTCCGAATTGCACTTCATTATCAAATTACCTATCGTGGTCCGTCCTAATTGACACTATTGGAAATCCTAATTGGTTTTGTATTTTCCTACTAAATATTTCAAATTGATCAAAGGCTTCGTTCTTAGTCCTAAGGAATCTTGTTCATGTATACCTAGAATAGTCGTCTACTATTACTAAGGTATAGAGGTTTCCTCCGTAACTCCGTATGGCAGATGGACCAAAGAGATCCATATGGAGAAGTTCTAAGCATCTAGTCGTTGATACTACATTCTTAGATTTGTGACTAGCGTGAGCTTGTTTTCTAATTTTACAAGCATCACAGAAGTGTTGATCAAACTTAATCTTAGGTAAGTCTCTAACTAGTTCCTTAGAGGCTAACGATTGAATGAGACGCATATTTGCGTGACCTAATCTTCTATGCCACAAAGTGGAGTTTTCATCAATCGTTGCAAGACAAATTTTGTCTTTCGGCTTATTTCCTAATTTCATCACATATAAGCCTTTCTTCCTAATACCTCTACCTATAACCTTACCATACTTAGTGATTTCACTATCGTGTTCAGAGAAGGTTACTCTACATTTATTATCACATATTTGATCTACACTTAGCAAGTCAAATCTTAAGTTATCTACTTGCTCTACATTATCTATATTGACAGAGTCATTAGAAATCATATCTTTTCCAATGATGTTACCACGAAGATTACTACCAAAAATGACATTACCTCCATTATATGCCTTGTAGGTTGAAAAGAACTTTCGGTTGCCTGTCATGTGTTTTGAGCATCCGCTATCTTTTATCCACTCATCGGGTTTCAAGTCGACTCCAAGGCATAATTTATATAGGACAACAACTCAAACATTTGGTCCCCAATATCTCATGGGTCCAAAGTTGTTAGTGCCAAACATCCCTTGCATTTGTTGCATTTGAGTGGGATGTGGAAATGGAGGACACATTCCCCATAACATGTAACTTTGAGGTCGGAAGTTATTCCAAGTTACAGGATATCCATGAGGTTGGTTTTGTCGATCAACATTTCTTCTTGGTTGTGGTGTCTTAGAACGAGGATAATGATTATTGACTATTCTAGATGGTGGAGTTTTTGACCTAAAATTTGGTTTATAAAATCCAACTCCGGGTTTTAACGATGGTTTATAAAATTGTTTAACTTCATTATCACTAGCAACATGAATTTTTACATTGTTAACCATTATATGTCTTGGTCTTGGACCCAAAATGGATTTTTGAAAAATAACAGATTTTTCTTTTTCTGACGAACAGACAGGCGGTTCCTGATTAGATTTGGGGGCCGTCTGTGCATTCTGGGGGCCGCCCTCAGCAATTGGGGGACCGCCACCAGAGGACGTCTCCTTTTGAGATTTCATAAATTTTATTTCCTTAGTCCCGCTAGATGATGCTTCAAATGAGTTAAACCCCAGACCCAATTTATCTTCGAAGGATTTTTGATTACTCAACATTTCATTTAATAAGTGTGTACTCTTTTCAAATTGAGTTGGCTTAAAAGCTTTCTCCTTGAGTTTTTCGTGGTCGATTTTAAGTATTTGACACTTTGTACATTCGAGATCAACTCCTTTGTTTTTCTCGATTGTAGACAACTTTCCTTTTAGCTCACTAAGCTCCTTTTCTAGCTTCCTTTTAGCCTTTTTAGTTGTTTGTTTTTAAAGATTATTTTTAAACTTATTTTGAGAAAGTTATAGCATTCACTATCAAACTTAATAACATCTACCCAAGAAATATCATCACTAAAGTAAGAGGACTCGGAACATACCTCATTAGATGCTTGAGCCATGAGACATGCTTCGTCTTTGGTCTTTTCATCATCTTCCTCACCGCTATCACTCCAAGAACCTTCGACGAATGCTCTTTGGTTCTTGTCTTTTGGTGGTTTTGGACATTCTCGAATATGATGATTTGGATCACCGCATCTAAAACATTTCCTATCACTTTTGCCGTTCTTGTCGTCTCGGCTTCTTTGGAACGTCTTTTTGTCATTCCTAGGTTGTCTTACGAACCTACCTCTTCTCTTGAAGAACTTCTTAAAGTCTCTAACCGCCATGGCGTATTCTTCGTCTTTACTTCCGAAAGTCGAATATTCTTCATCACTAGATTCCTTTTTAGCCTTTAAAGCAAGAGATCTCCTTTCTCCTTTAGCTTTGACTATTTCGGAATCTTTCTTGATGATCATCTCATGGACTTTGAGATTACCAATGAGTTCATCAAAAGATAGTGATGTCAAGTCTTTTGACTCTTCAATCGCCGTGACTTTTGCTCTCCATTTAGGATTTAGAGCTCTAAGAAACTTCCTAACATAATTATTTCTAGAGCAACCTTCATCAAGAGCTTTTAGACTAGTAATAATAGTATTAAATCTAGCAAAAGCATTATCTATAGATTCGTCTTCAGAAATGACGAATTGTTCATATTGTTGTACCAAAAGGTCAATCTTGTTATCTTTGATTTGGCTATTACCTTAATAGGTGATTAACAAAGTTTTCCAAATTTCTTTTGCCGTATTACACATGAAAATTCTTTCATATTATTTTCTAGGCGAAGCGTTGTAAATAACCATTTTAGCTTCGTTATTTTTCGCAAGTCTCTTTTTTAGATCATCACTTTGTTTTTCAAAAGGGATAACCTCATCTAATTTGGTTTTCGGATTTTGTTCAATAGGTTAAAAATCACCGTTAGTAATAACATGCCAAAGATCAAGATCTTTTGATTTTACATATGTTTCGAATCTATTTTTCCAATAAATAAAACTATCGCTTTCGAGAAGTGGTGGTCTTTGCATAGATTTCCCTTCAAGATATTTGTCGGAATCCATAGATCGATCCAAGCTTTAAAATACAGTATATTTTAAAAATCTTGAGTGACCTTGGCTTCTGATACCAAGTGTGGAAACTAGAAGGGGGGTTGAATAATTTACCGATTAATTGGCGTTTTAAAAACTTTGCTTATAAAACAACTAGATTCGAATTTATGCAAGATCAACTCACAATATGAACAACCAATGTATCTAATTACTTGCAACACAATCACGATACAAACAATAAATATAAGGAATAAGTAAAAGATAAGAGGTAAGAGATAGAACAATCAAATCACAACACCGAGATTTAAAGTGATTCGGATACGAAGCTCTTCTTCGCCCTACTCCACTTCCCGAGTATCCGACTTGAGATTTCACTATGTCAACAAGCTCCATTTAGGCAGAGAAAACCATTTACACGTCGCTTACGTTGTTTTTCGACACTAAGCTAAATGTCGAGTCCTGATCTTAGATAGAACCAATCTACCACTTCACCAATGTATTTTAAGGACTAAAATACTAACCAACACAAGATCTACACTATCGGATTTACACACTATCCGATTTTACACACAAACACAAGATCAAGAAAATAGAGTTTTGGATCTTAGAAGAATAGAGGAGAAATCACTAATCTATAACACTTCGTTTCTTGGCGAATACGAGTGTTCTTCTCTTGCACTTGATAGAGGAAGAAAGAAGGTAGAAGATGAGATTGGATCACTTGAAACAAGATTAAACTATGTTAGTGATCAAGAGATTTAGAAAGAGAAAGAAGGTTTTAGTGAGAGAAAGTTATCTAAAAAATCCGTGCTAAGAGATGTGTTTTTCAGCAGAGAATAGTGCAGTATTTATAGCTAGGAAAACCCAACGTCTCCTGTGGGCGGTCCCGGTGGTCCCAGATATAACTGGGGGCCGCCTTGCCTATCAGGGGGACGCCCCTAGGCAGACGCTCCCATTTTTATTTTTTTGTGAGGAAGGTTAAAACGGGTGTGAAACCTTCTATTTGGGGGGGGGGGGGGTCAGATTCAAATTTTTATAATTAAATAAAATATTTCTTTTATAAATAAAAATATTTTATATATTTTTATTTTTGTAAAAATACTTTTGTAGAAATGTAATGGTTAAGAAAAAATATTTTCTTGATCACTAATCATGTTTAATGATTTGTTTAATCATACCTTAAGTGAATTACATCAAAATGGAAATTTACGATTAATAACACGTAAACGTTTATTTTTATCATAGACGTTTTTACATTTTGTTAGTTTGAAAACGTAGAGGAGTCGAAAAATATAAATAACGTTTTTAGACATTATTTGTATTAACAAGGATATATTATATTAATTGATAAGATTATATATTATTTATGCATAAAATTAGGGATGAGCACGATACTATTTTGGTACCGTACCGGTACCGTTTATGAAGTACCGTAATCGGTACCAGGTAAACCGGTACCAAAGTGAAACAACTACCGTTTAGTATAAAAGATAATCTCAAATTTGACTTTTTAGTCCATGAATTCCACTATTCCAGACTCATTTTCAGTATTAAAGTGTGTCAACATAAACTCAGTACTAGCTCTTTCCATTGCAACAACCGAAATGTAGACTATCAGAAAATGACAGCTAAAATATTCCAAACAGCTGCTAATTGTCCAAAAAATGATAGCCATGAAATCAGAAGGATTTTTATGCATGTACAAAAAGATGGGCCAGAACCTCTTAAGTTACCAACTATTATAAACCTTAGCAAAATAAAGCCCTTAGAATAACATAATTTTGGTCATCAAAGAAAATATACATATGAAATTGTAAGATGTTCAATGTTGATGTGTAAAAAGTTAAACTACATGTCACACATGTATGAAAATATATGGATTTCAAACGTTTGGAAATACGGCTCTACTAAAGAACAGTACCTTTACTAAATTCTAGTAGCTCATAACTTTATACTATATTTTTGTATTTTGGTATCAAACTCGGGATTTCCCATCTTGGTACCGTACTGTTTTTAGTGGTACCGCATTTTTTTGAGTGAGTTTCATAGTACCGGTACCGTACCGGGTAACACGAACCGGTACGGGTCGGTACCGGTACGGTTCCGATACCGTACCATTTTTCCGATACCCATGCTCATCCCTACATAAAACATATTCGGGGACGGTTCGAGGATCCTCGAGCATTACCATACCCGCCCCATACCCGCTTTTCAGTATCAGAGATGTAAGTAGATCATATATTGTATATTGGGCCAAGCCCATGAGTTGCTTAAGTGTTGTATTTATATTGTAACATTTCATTCATAAATCATAATTAATCAATCAGTCACATTACACTTTTCATGGTATCGTGTTTCAATTAAAAATAATACTTGGGTTCTTGTGCCACAACCATCTGACGCGAACTTAGTTCGTTCTATGTGGTTGTTTAAGCACAAGCATTTTGCGGATGGATATTTAAGCGGGTACAAAGAATGTCTTGTTTCTAATGGGAACATCCAACAACTTGGTGTTGACTATGATGAGACCTTTATTCTGGTTGTTAAACCGGCCACCATGCTTACAGTTTTCAGTCTTGTTGCTTCTCGGCATTGGTATGTTCATCAGCTCGATGTCAAGAATTCATTTCTACATGATACATTATCTTAGACTGTCTACATGCATGAGCCTCCTGGTTTTCGGGATCCTCATCGTCCCAATCATGTTTGTCTATTATAGCGTTCGTTATATGGCCTTAAGCAGGCACCGCGTGCATGGTTTTAGCGTTTTGCGAGTTATGTTACTCGTGTTGTTTTTGGTCACAGCAGATCTGATTCGTCGTTGTTCATTTATAAACAGGGATCTGATGTTGCTTACTTATTACTTTATGTGGATGATATTTTTTTGACATCTTCTTCTACAAAATTCTTACAGAGGATTTAAGCTTCTTTACACCATCAGTTTTCTATGACCGACCTTGGTCCACTAAACTATTTTTTCTACATGTTCCACCAAAGGGATGTTTCTTAGCCAGAAAAAGTATACATCGGAGATTCTTGAGCGCGCAGGTATGCGAAATTGTCATTCGTAGGACCCCTATTGATACGGAGTCCAAGTTGGGTGCTGATGGTACCCCGGTTTCTGATCCGACACTCTACAAGAGTCTTGTCGGGGATTTACAGTACCTAACCTTTGCGAGACCTGGTTTGTCTTATGCGGTTCAACATGTTTGTCTCTTTATGCATGATCCTCGGGAGCCTCATCTTACTGCTTTTAAGAGGATTTTACGATATGTTTGTGGTACTTTAGATTATGGTATTCAGCTGTATTCCTCCTCGAATTCTTCGCTAGTTGCTTATTCGGATGCTGATTGGACAGGTTGCCCAACTACTAGGCGTTCCACTTCAGGATATTGTGTTTTTCTTAGCAACAATCTACTGTTTTGGTCGTCCAAGAGGCAGTACACTCCGTCTCGCTCTAGTGCCGAGGCTGAGTACCACGGTGTTGCCAATACGGTGTCTAAGACTCCGTGGTTGTAGAATCTCCTTCACGAGCTTCATTCTCCTTTACATTTAGCTACCATAGTTTATTGTGATAATGTCAATGTAGTACATTTGTCTTCTAATACATTGCAACATCAGCGCACGAAGCATATAGAGATTGACATAAATTTTGTTAGAGACCGTGTTGCGGCATGTCATGTCCGTGTCTTACATGTTCCCTCTCGTTATCAGTACGCTGACATCTTCACCAAGGATCTTCCAATTGCTTTGTTTGACGAGTTCTGGTGAGTTTGAGCGTTCAACGCCCTCTCACTCCAACTACTAAGGGCTGTTAGTAGATCATATATTGTATACTGGGCCAAGCCCATGAGTTGCTTAAGTATTGTATTTATATTGTAACATTTCATTCATAATTAATCAACCAATCACATTACACTTTTCAGGGGATTCCCCATTCCCATACCCGATCAACTCGGGGATTCCCCGGTCAAATCGGGGTCGGGTATCGAATTCTCCGTCGGGTTCAGAGTTTTTTGCCATCTCTAAGCATTCCAAATTGATAACCAAAAGTTGGAAAAAGGAGCTAGTTAACCTACACACGAGCTACATCTTTTGGTAAGCGCCCCAATTCTTGATCTTAGCTATAGTTTAATTCCTCATGAATGCCTATACCTACATATACATATTTAACATATCAACATAAGCAATAAACTGAGTGAGTAAATGGAGTTTAAGTAGCGGTGTTGACGAGTCGAGTTTTTAATGAAACTTTAGCGACTCTTTGATAATTCATCAAACACGATACGAGCAATTAGGCTTCTTTGTCAAAGAGCTCCACATACCAACATCTATGCACTATTAATCTGAGTATGTACTTAATAGAACAATTAAAAACACAAAAGATACACTAGTAAGCGAATTAAAATATTTAGACAAAACATGCAAAATTGATATAATGTTATGTAAATTATGGATTTGGTAACCAATCAAGATCCAAAATTTTCTCAAACCATGAATGAAAAAATTGAAAATTCTATTTAGTGTCAAACACATTAATCAAAGAAGTAGCATAGTATGCAGACGTTGCGTACGTGCTTATACCATGTAACACTGAAACGAACGAAACACCCCAAACAAAACTCGACAAAAAAAATTGGTTTAAACGGTGGTTACTTAATTTGAACGGCGGCCAAATGCCCAACCGGCGGTTAGTTGGTTTAAACGCATGCTAAAACCTGTTGTGACCATTTTTCACTTTTTTTGATATCGAAAAATGACTTTTCTGACTCGACATTTTACGAAACTTTCAATAATTCTACCAAACATCATATCTATATCTCTACTACATATAAGGCATTTGTGAGCTTCCAAAAATGAAAGTCTTTATACTAAGTTTACTACTACATTCATCTCAATTTTATAGTTCATATTTCCTTTTTATTATGTCTCAAAATAATTGTTTATTACTAAAAATAAAAGTTGGATTTGTTTAAGTTTACAATGTTACCCTTAGTTCAAATTAATATATACCAAAATAAAATAAA
>BQNB010124687.1:5768-19898 GCA_026074375.1 Tanacetum coccineum
TCGATATAAACAAACCAAACATTTAAATCTTCATAATCATGGCTAATACCCAAGGGTATTAGCCCTTAACCATTGTAATTAATACAAGAATAATCAATCAACCAAGGTAAACTAACCGAGTTAAACGAATGATACCAAAAATCAAACGATTACTGAAGTATAGGAGATTACAAGGTGTTTCCTATGGAATTAATAGCTTTGCTTGACCTCTTCTGCTCTTCTTGTCTTCTGAAAATTGACTTTTGTGGTTAGGGTAATGAAAATATGATCAAGCACACCTAAAACTCGTTTTTAGGTCTTCTATTTATAGTGTCTGGAATTTGTTCGATACGGCGTATTGGTTGGGGTCAATACGACGTATCGAGAGTTTCTTGGAGTATGGACCATGTTTAATATCTTCCAAAATATTTCATTACTATATCTTAGATACAACGTATATAAGTCTACTGGATACGGCGTATTGGACTTTATTCTTCGTGGTTTCTTGTGAAGTGCAGGCATATATACGCCGTATATTCCTTGATGGATACAGCGTATTGGATGTCAGAACAATATTCTTCATATTTCTTTGTTTTAGCTCCAAAATGCGTGCCTTTTAGCTAATCTTCATAAAGTACGTCATAATTACTGCAATTCCCAAATATAAACGATTAAGTACCAATTCTTGCAATAAATATACAAAATGGGTAATTTACATGGGTTATATTATGCTATAAAGTGATGTTATTTTATGTCATCAAAACCTAACTTTCCTAGTCCTGTTGATTGGTGTAACAACAACTAACTTATTACTTATAGGTTTCGTACTAGGGCATATCTCATTAACATAAACAAACAATTCATGAATGCGTGTAACAAACTTACAGCCAAGAGTCCTTGGTTACCCTATCTAAAGGTTAGTCTTAGTGGTGTTCAATGTTTTCACGAGTGTATCAGCATTTTTTGTGTATGTTTAAGATGTTTACATAGGGCATCCCTATTGTACTTTACGAGGGGGGAAAGAGTGCAAATCTTATTTATCACTTTTAAAAGTAAACACATTCGGTATTTTGCCATTTTGAACACTTTTAACCTTATTTTTCCTTTAATATTCTAGGTGACGTGTGTTCCTTCAACTTCTCTATTGAAGAATTCTTTGTTTCAACTAGCTTGCAACTCATTTATTATGAAAAATTCCTTAAATCATGGAGCATCGTGATTATGAGATGGTCTGTTATTTTGAAAACTTTCTTTGCTTTGTTGCAATTTAATATCAAGAATTATACATTGATTTTTAAGTCGGAAACATCGTTTTGAAAGTTCGTTGTAAACTGCCTTTTCAATCATATCATTCTTTTTAGCAAGCTCAGATTTAAGCACTAGATTCTCATTTTATTCATCCACAAAACTCTGTTGCATGGATTTATAATCATTAATGGCAGCTAAAGAATTAACAGAAGTATGCATAAGATCTTGAGATATAAGAAGCTCCATAAATCGATCATTTTCATGTTTCACCAGTTCTAATGCAGATTTATCATGTGCAAGAGAATTATTATTCGCAGGTAACACATTATCAGAATGATCATTAGCATGCATTACAATATTCAGCACTTCTTGTCACATAATATGCTCTAAAAGCAGATCATTATCAAGGCTTAATTCCTTTTTCTCAATCTTAAAATACTTCTTATCTACAGAAAATTTAGCAGCTTTGGTTTCCATTTGAGTAAAGACGGCTTTCATTTCTTTAAGTTCTTTGTTAAGACCGTGTTCAAACGTATGAAAATATTCTTTCAAAGTTCGAGCAAAAGGTTTGACATCCTTTTCAAAAGCCCCTTTCATATGTTCAACCACCCAAGATCCTATTCTTTCGCTAGTTATTTTGGTATGAAAAGTTATAGTTTCATCAAACTAATTAACATGCACTTTCATTTTTTGAAAACTATCTTTTACCAAATTGATTGATGCACCAACTCAAAAATCAAAAGATTTTCCATAACAATCCATTTCACAACACACCAAAATCAAATGTTCAAATCAGAACAATCATAAACAAGTTCAGGTTTCAACGTATTCCAAAACAATCAAAAACATCAACAAAAGATCAACACAATCCAAAAAGTCAATATTTCAACAATGGAAGTCAACAAATCATCTTCAGTAACAACATTCAATTCATTCAACAAATTTCAATCCAAAAATTTTTCACCAAAAAACATCACAACTATGTTTAAAACACATTCAAACAAAATCAATAAGATCACAAAATCCACAACAACACAAGAATCACACACACAACCACCCAAGATCCTATTCTATCGCCAGTTATTTTGGTATGAAAAGTTATAGTTTCATCAAACTAATTAACATGCTCTTTCATTTTGTGAAAACTATCTTTTACCAAACTGATTGTTAGAAGTTCACGAGGAATTTCTTTCTTAAAAACTAGTTCAGATGGAACAGGTGGTTTTTCAGAAACGGGTGTTGAAATAGGTAACCAATATGCCTGTTTTGCAGACCGTTGTTTTTGAGGTACAAAATGCGTAACAAAATGCTCAGATAGTTTATTTAAAGCCAATAATCAACGGGGGCAATATTAACTTTCTTTTCTTTTAAGCTTGGATCATTTTGTTTAGCTAGCATTTTTAACCTACTCTTTTCAGCCAATTCTAAGGTTTCCTCACTATCAGTTACAGACAAAGCAACACGTGTCTTAACAATAGTATTGCCATTATACAAAGCATGCACTTTCCGTCGAGCTTGAGAGAGATAAAAAGGATTTTGATAACCAAGTGTAGTTTTGTGAGTTTCATCATAAAATGCTTGAGGTTTTGTTAACATATGCATTGTTTGCGTGGACTTACCCATTTTGTTAACCACATTGTCTAAAGCTTTATTTTTATTTTGTAAATTAATAACTTCATTAATATTTATCTTCCTTTTGCTTAGACTCCTTTTTCAAACATTCAACAGTTGTTGATAAAGTCTTATGACGTTCAACTGTTGCTTTGAGTTGTAGTTTTAATGAGTGTATCTGTTTTTCAAAATCCGCAACTTTTGCATTTCTGTCAACAATAACTTGTCTTAATTGACCATCAATATACTTTTCTTTATCATTCAAATCAAACTTTTGTCTTCGTTCAAAAAGTTTTACTTGTTCTTTATATCTTTCAAGCTCGACAGTTAGGGTTTCATTAACAACTATATTTTCCTACTTCACCTTATTACATTTAGTAACTTGACTAGACATTTCTTTAATGACAGACATTAATAGTGCATCTTGTTGTGCAAAAGAACTAGTGCTTTGAACAACCAGAGTTTTAGTTTCTTGTAAATATTGTTCATAAGAAATGATATTATTATCACTTGTTATGTCAACTTCTGTGTCATTATCAAAAGATGGTTGTTCAGAACACTGGGTCTCTTGTACACTTTGATAACTCATATAATTTTCTATGTTTGTGTCATGAGATGGTACCTCTAAAAGAACATTTGAGTCATAGGAAGAAAGATTGGCTATGAGAACTGCCTTGGCCGAGGGAACATCATCACAATCAGAATCAAAAGCATCAAGATCATCTGTCTGAAAGTCTGCTGGAGTTAGAATTTAATAAGATGCTTGAGCTGGAAGGACTGTATCCCCATTATTTGCTAAGAAGGCCAATTGTTCTGGATCCAAATAAGCTCCTGATTCCAAAGCTTTAGTCAGCAACATTTTCCCTTTAAACCATGTTGAATTCTTGGGCTATTTAGTTTAGTGCACTGTCTAGCAAAATGACCTTCCTTTTAACAATTTTAACACTTAACCACCCTTGCTTGACCTACAGCCCCTTGTTTGTTACCACCCTGATTATAGTGTTCCTTGCCCTGTTGTTAGCATACCCATGTGTCTGTCTTCCCTGAACAGTCTACACGGTGAATCTTCCATCTTAAATGGTTGCTTGATTCATAGGATTAGACGAGGTTCTCAGCTGATTGTTTGTCTGTAGTAAACGAGGACCAAATGTTGTGGTTACAAATGCCATTAGCTTGTTTAAATTGGCAATTGGTTCATCAGAAGGGTTAAAAGATGGAATCACAAGTCCTGAATCTAACTCTGTGGAAGATGATTGCTGAATAGCAGGTGCTTAATAGGATTGTTGCAAAATAGGTGCTTGATATTGTTGTTGATGAACTGCTGGAAAAGGCGTAACAACTTGTAGCAGATAGTGTGATTGTTGAACAATTGGTGCATCATAAAAATGTTGTGGTGTAGGAGATGGGTAGTATTATTGTGAAACAGAGGATAGCTATGGATAATACTAAGTCGGGTTCAAACAAGAAAGAGAATTGGCAATTAAAGCAATCTGCTCCGGATACCTTTGTCTTTCTAAATGAACTTCATTTGCATGAGCTTCATGTTGCCATAGATGTGCATACAAGTGATCAAAGTTGGTGGTATGCATGTCTTTTGCTAACTTGACGTCCGTGACAAATTTGGCCCATTCATGTTGAAGATGATTGACAAACTTTGTGTTGACTTGGAGTGGTTTCATTGTCATACCAATCGTATGCATATCATTGATCAACTAAGCAAACCGCATGTAGTACGAATGAATTGTCTCTCCAGGCATAGAAGTGAATGTGTCAAAATCATCATACAACTTAGACTCTCGCTCTTGCAATGATAATCTAACCTTGAATGAGTAATTTGACTCTAACCCAAATTTGCTTTGCATCTTCATTACGATTAACTAAATTGTAAATGTCTTGAGGTAAACCTTGCAAAACAATGTTTGTTGCCTTGATATCAACTGATTCATGATTCTTTTCTTCATCTGTGAGATCAGCATATGTTCGTACTCTTATCGTTGCTAGAGTAGCTTCATTTCCAGGTTCTACCATTGTTCCATATTGGAAAGGTCCGTTGAGAACTAAATCAACAAGTAACTTGCCATGTTCCTTGACCTTGATATATAACAGCATACGACTTGCCATGAACTGTAATTAGTCTTATCAAGCATAGGGGGTTTGTTATCAGCCCCGACAACAATGACATTTTCTGCTAATGATAAACAAATTTTGAATTACTTGAAATGTGAATTTAGATGATTAGATCGAATTAGTGGTTGATGAATATTCTGTTAAAGTGATGTTTTTATATGTGATTAAATCCTTGTTATTTCACGGGATTGTACTAATCTTGATTATACCGGGAAACTAAGTTAATAGTTCACGGGATTTTACTAATCAAATACAAACCGTTAAAAATAACTTGTGTTTGAAATGTCACAAATCTCTGTTTCACAAACCTCTATGTCATAAATCTCCATGTCACAACTAGCTACGAAGGTAAATGACACAAATTGCTAGGAAGTGTAAATTATGGCAGAGTTTCGTTTCCTAGAAATGTCATAAATCTCCTTGCATAAACCGCTATCAAAAAAACTGCACAAATCGCTATGAAGTGAAATTTTTGGCAGAGTTTCATTTCCTTGGAATGTAACAAATTGCCTTGCATAAATCTCTGTCAAATAGGCACAAATCGCTATAAAATAAAATGACACAAATCTCTACGCACAAATCGCTATGCACATTTCGCTATGTAGTGTAAAATGCACATATCTCTAACCTTCAAAAATAGTTCGCTAATCTTCAAACATAAATCGCTAACCTTTAAAGTTTCTGAAAAAATAACTTTTTAAATCACTTAAAACCACACCTTTTGACGTTTTTGATCCAAACCTTTTGTACAAATAACTATATCTAAGCTAGATTTTAAGGTTTTTAAACACAAGAATTTAGGTTTCTAAAAATGATGTACGAACCAAAAATAAAACGAGTAAAAGGTACTTTTTTGATCTAAAAAATGCACATAAACTCACACAATCACCCTATGGCGACTGATACCAATTGATGTTATTACAAACCAAGTAATACTATGAGTTTCTAAGAAAGAACTAGAGAGAGAAAGGATGGTTGACACTTATAGAGAGAGAAAGAGAGAATAACATAAACTAGGTGTTCTTACAAATGACCAACACCCTCTTCATGGGATAAAGAGGGCTTATATACCATATATTATGGCCGGCCATAGGATTATGTCCCATGGACTTAGCCCGGTTAGCTTTTTCGTAACCGAACGCTTAACTACGAGCTACGATATATTATATTGGAAGTTACTGAGTCTTTTCTCGATTCCTAACAATTTGGGATCCATGCTATGTGTTGTAACGACACAGGCAAAGAACCTAGAAAACCTACAACTTTTTCCACACACATATTTTTCTAAAAGGATTAAGTACCTCCTGGAGGGCTAGAGCACGATCCATTAGATCATTACAATTCAGATATTTGGAAGAATTAGGTCTGTAAATTGGTGCTCCCATACTATTTCTCTTAATGCAATAGTCCTCATCATCATCACTATCGCTTTCCTCTGTTTTCACATTTGTTTTGGCTGCATAGAATTTTTGATGACAAATCCCATCAAAAATGGATGTAGCTCCTTCTATAGTGTTCAATATGCTTCCTTAAGTGGAAAGAAATCCTCTTTCGACGAGTATTGGTACCTCTTTATACATGGGCATATCCAGAATTAGGAATTTTGCAATAATGGTAGTTACTCCAACTTGGCATAGCACGTCTTTCAAAAGTCCCTTAGGCTATGCTTTTGAGTGATTAAACATAATTATTCCTTAGTTTACAGGTTTGATTTCATCTCTACCTAATTTTGCGTATATGCAAAAAGGCATAACGTTAATGTCAGAATCGGTATCTACCAAGGCGTTAAGATTGACTTTTGCCTCCAAGCGGATAGAAATGACGAATGCACTAGGATCCTCCGTTTCCTTTAATGCTTTGTGACCTTTTGTGACCTTTGTTGTAGCTTCTTCTTTTTATGACTTGATTTCACCATCCAATTTCAACTTGTCCAAAAGAATGCTATCCAATATCTTCTTATATCGGTCACTGTATGTCATAGTTTCAATAATGGGTGTTGGTTCTTCAAGTATAAAAATCCTTTCTCAAATATCTATTGCAATTGCTTCACGGGAGGCTTCTTCTTATGTTAAGGGTTTTCTAATGGTCAATGATGGTCCTTCATCAGAATAATTCATTTAGTAGTTCTTGAATGACCTCTTTTTGTTTCTAGCACATTTTCCCATTTTGCATACAAACGATGGTAAACCTGGTTCTTCTAGTTCTGGTATGTCTCCAAAATTGATGTTATCAAGTATAAGATCCCAATCATCTTCAAATTTTTCAGATTCATCAGAGTTATCAAGGAAAGGGTTAAGCTCGGGATAAATGGTTATTATTCCGATCCTAAAGCCAGCTATTCCTTTTGTAAGTCTCATGAACAATCTTCCAAGAATTACTCCCAGCTCAATGTTATCCTCCTCGGGATTTAAGATAAATTTCACAAAATATATTTCTCCTCTTAAAGTGACAATCAACTCTTTCTTAACTATTTTATCTCCATCCTTTACCTTGTCTTCCAAGCATAACTTAACAGGAAATTCATTAGAAATCATATTCTTGTCATGTTCTAAATTGATATCTCCATCATACGCCTCTAGTCTATTAACGAAGCAAGGTGCGATGTACCTCTCACTTCCTCGGTTTCCATCCTTTAGAATGTGAAGGCTTTTGCTTCCTTCTTTTGTCCACTACTAGACGTGTCATGATATTTAGGAGAGTCCCATTCTCCATGACTTTCAATTTCATCATTCAAGGAAACTTGGTTATCCTCTCCGAGACAAATTCTTCCAACACTCGAATTAGGGTCCATGATACTTTTGAAATAGCACAACATTAATGTAAACATTAGTGTGTTAGTAAAAACAAATATAAGTAATTCTTTACACTTAATTAACATCAGTAAACATATAGATATTAACAAACGAAGCAATCTATTCATAAACAAGAAGTTCTTGTGGGTCTGTGCCTGTTTTGGGAGAAAAGTGTGTTGGGAATTATGCATTCCTAACTTAGTACCGCTAGTTATATTACTTAGTATCACTAGTTGTAATTAGTACTGGCAATACAAAGTGTTAAGTACTGATCAGTTAGTTAGTACTGTTAGTATAAAATAGTTAGTACCGTTTATGAGATATGCATGAGATATCTTAGGAAAGGATATACATGATCTTTGTACGCATTTTGTAAAGCCCATTAGGGTTTCCTTAGTCTATAAAAGAAACCCTAGGCATAGTTAGTAGATATAGTTCTACACAGATCATAGAGATCGAATAGGAATCATAGTTTGTAATCTGTAACCTAGGCAGATTCAAGGTTTAATATAAAAGTTCTTTTGTGATATTCAATATTGTTCTTCTTAGCATTATTGATTAGATTCCGCATAATCAATAGTGTTTACTCAGTGTTTCATTATTGTTGCTTTAGAATTATCTAAAGGAGCAAACTCTTTGCAAGCTGAAAGTTAAGATCTATCCAGTAAAACGATCCAACAAGTAGTATCAGAGCTTGTGTGGAAACTTTGAATAAGAAGAACTCAATTGTAAGATGGCAGAACAAGACATTCTTCCACCCACAATCACTGCAATGAAGATCCCTATCATCAGGAAGGGAGAGTACGATATTTGGAGCATGAGAATGCGACAATATATCTGTCATACAGACCATAACCTATGAGATGTTATTATCAATGGAGATCTAGAAGAAGAGCCTGCACCAACTGGAGAAACATCTGCTCCTCCTGCTCCTAAGACTGCCAAACAACTGGCTGCTAGAAGGAATCAAGAAAGAGTTAAGAGCATCTTGCTTTTAGCAATACCTGATGAATACCTCCTCAAGTTTCACAATGTTGCAGATGCTAAATCACTCTGGGAGGCAATCAAATCAAGGTTTGGTGGTAATGTAGAATCCAAGAAGATACAAAAAAATGTTCTAAAACATTAGTTTGAAAATTTTTCTACTGTATCAAATGATAATTTGGACAAGGTTTATGATAGGTTCCAAAAACTGATAAGTCAATTGGAGGTTCATGGTGCTCCAATATCAAAGGAAGATATTAACCAGAAGTTCTTAAGAATAGTCTTCTCTTCATGGATCAAATTACAGCTGAGAAATAAGCCAGACATTGATAAGATTGATATTGATGACCTTTACAACAATCTTAGGGTTTATGAAGATGAGCTGAAAAGGTCTTCAGGTTCCAACTCTACTTCTCAGAATTTGGCTTTTCTCTCCTCTGAGAATACTAGCAGTACTAATGAAGTTAGTACTGCCAGTAGAGATTTTGGGGTTAGTACTGCTGGTGGAATTAATCAAGTTCCATCTACTTCATGTGCTCATGATGTAGCTTACTCTTTCTTTGCACAACCAACAACCAGTCCTCAACTTGAGAATGAGGATTTTCAGTAGATGGATGGAGATGACTTAGAGGAATTGGATCTTCGATGGCAGGTGGCTATGTTGACTGTCAGAGTAAAGAAGTTCATTCAGAGGACAGGAAGGAATTTAGACTTCAAAGAAAAACGATATGTTTCTCTTGATAAGACAAAGATTGAGTGCTACAACTATCACAGAAAAGGGCATTTTGATAGAGAATGCAGATCTGGAAGGAATCAAGGGAGAAGATCTTATGGTGACAATGGCAGGAGCAATGCACCAACAAATGAATCTTCATCACAGGCACTAGTGGCTCAAGATGGTCTAGGAGGCTATGACTGGAGCAATGATTTTGAAGTAGAACCAGTCAACTATGCTTTGATGGCAATCTCCTCTTCAAGCTCATCAAGTTCTTCTGACAGTGAGGTACAAAAATGTTCTAAACAATGTCTTGAATCATTTAAAACTCTTCAAAAGAACTATGATAAGAAACGAGCGAAAAGATAACAAGCAAACTAGAAATCAGGGGTTATGAGATAGCCTTAGAGTCACTAGAATCTAGGATTCTTAGACATGAAAAGAATGAATTGGCTTGGGGTGAGAAATATGAATTTCAAAACTATGAGCTTAAATGTAGAGAAATAAAAATTAACAACTTAAATCTGGAATTAGAGAAGGTTGTTAAGGAAAGAGATGAGTTAAAAGATAAGATTGCAAAATGGGAAGAATCGACCAAGAATCTTGATGAAATACTTAACAGTCAAATGAGTGCTAGAGATAAAACTGGTTTAGGATATGGCACACAATTAAATGAATTAAGTAGCAATCATGAAACTGATAGTGAGAATAGTTTGAGTATTTTTGATGCTAGATCAAGTGATGAAGAGAACACACCAGAAAATGATAGATTTTCAAAGAATGGGTATAAAGTTGTTCCCCCTCCCATAACAGGGAACTTCTTAACCCCAAGAGCTGACATATCATTTGCAGGGTTAGATGAATATGCCATTAGGAATAAAATCATTGAGTCACAAACAACTGAGCTTAATACTAAAACAAGTGAGGATGTAGTCAAACAATTGATGCAATACCTGAAAAGCCTAAGTCAGCCAGTGAGTTAGTTGTGTCTAATCCTAAGATTGACAGAGATAGAGTTATCATTGAGGATTGGAACTCAGATGATGAGGAAGAAGTAAATGAAGTGCAAACAGTTAGACCTGAGACTCAAACAGTTAAGACTAGAGATGATAAAAGTGGTCAAAATTCTCAGAAACAAGGAATTAGTTTTAGGAAAGTAAAAGCTTATTTTGTTTGTAAAAGTACTGAGCATCTGATCAAAGATTGTATTTTTTCATGACAAAAAAGAGTCAAGAGCTAAGCTGAATATTGTGTTAATACTAGTCAAAGGGAGGGGCAAACAGTATGGGATAATACTAAAAGTGTTAATCATCAAAAACTTTTCAAATTACCCACAATTAAGTAGACTTTTTGTCCATCAGGAGTACTTACAAGAACAGGTTTGCATAGGGCAAATGTTAGTACAGCTAGGCCTGTTTGTACTGATAGGCCAAGTGTTAGTACTGCTAGGCCTGTTTATGCTACAAGACCTATTTACCCAAGAATAGATAATGTAAGACCAAGAGGCTCATGTTCACCTAACAAGAGGTCTTACTACACAAACCTTCTTTAGACCATAAGACTTAATACAAGATGTTAAACTTTTGGGTTTCAAAAATTGATGCTACTTTGCTGGGACAAGAGCAGTAGTTAATACTGGTAAGTGGTAATCGCGCTGTGATACCTGACTCTTAAAAAAGATTCTCAAGATGTGGTTTGATGGGCCTTAAGGAAATTACTTAGAACTTTGGTCCAAAGACAGTAGAGATCTATTCATGGCTTTAAAAAGGTTGAGTTTGTTTGACCAAAAGGATTTTCAATTCTGTAATGGCTTGGATCCCTAATGAGTTACTTAATTCTATTACTTTTTGTGCAGGGTAAGTCTCAGAGATCTTGTTACAGGATCATGCAGTGGGGGATTGTGTTGCTCTTAGCCATAGTGTACTCGGCAATACAAAGCTTAGTCTGTTCAGACAAATGAAGATTTCAATGGGGCTTTGTGGCTTTTTGGAAGTGATCCAATAGGAGTAAGAAATAGAACGGGTTAAAGGTAAATTCAAAGAAATGCTAATTTAGACTTGATGATGTTTTATATTATTAGATGAACTTAAGTTTTAACTTTTCTCTGTCTCTCTCGCACAGAATGTGTGGACAAGGAAAATGTGTGTTCCTTTTTAACTGAGGTATGAATGCCTTTATCTTGTCTCCTTGCTTTAAGCTCTTGATGAAAGTTCAAGTTTGTACTTAGAGCTCCTCGAATGGATTATGTGTACAACATGGGATTTAAAGAACATTGTTCTTTCTGGAGGTATAACTTGTTTATATGTCAAATGCTATAGCAGATGAGTTCTAAATTTATGGCCAGGAGATTAGGTATGTGAAAATTTCAAAAATATAAATAAACTTGTTAAAGGTCACCTAGTTAGAGGTTTACCTTCAAAAGTTTTTGTGAATGACCACACTTGTGTTGCCTACAAGAAGGGTAAGCAACACAAGGCCTCTTGTAAGTCCAAGTTAGAAAGAATCATCAGAAAGCCCCTAGATTTACTTCATATGGACTTATTTGGACCTGTCTCTATAGAAAGTATTAACAAGAAAAGGTACTGCTTGGTTGTGACTGATGATTTCAGCAGATTTAGTTGGTTATTTTTCCTAGCTACCAAGGATGAAACATCTGAAATCCTTTGTAATCTTATCATAGGCTTAGAAAAACAATTGAATCATAATGTTAAAATCATTAGATGTGATAATGGGACAAAGTTTAAGAACTATGCTATGAATGAATTATGTGCTAAGAAAGGAATCAAAAGGGAGTTTAGTGTAGCTAGAACTCCACAGTAGAATGGTGTTGTAGAGAGGAAAAATAGGACCCTAATTGAGGCAGTTAGAACTATGTTAGCATACTCACTTTTACCTATCCCATTTTATAACAACCCGCAATTTTCATAAATGTAAATATCCATCTATTAAGTTTGATGATGTACAATCTATCAATTATATATGAACTAACCTTTTTCAGGGAAATTTTTCGCTTTATTACATTACTTACTTTGCCAATATCTCAATACGCAACATTTCTTGAATAACTAAAGTTAACGGGCTCAGGCAACCTACATATGGCAATCCTATCTTCATATATATCAAGCAATCATCATAATATGTCAAGTCAATATCATAATATCATTTTTACAAGGTACATTACTCATATAATGTGTCAATTGCAACGTTATATCAAAACGGGCTTTAAACCGTTATCGTATACCTCTAAACCCTAATATCATGAAAGATTAATATCTAAAGTGAATGCACAAGCTACTAAAGCATATGTACAAGAAATATAACATCTCATTTGAAATATAAAATCTCTTCAAGTCAAAGTACAAGTCTCTAAAAGCTCAATATACAAGTCATTAAGCATGATCTCCAAAATAGCCGTTTTACCTCCGTTTTCATTCTAATTTTTTTCACCACCACTTATGTACAAGCTACTACACTCAATATACAATATTTAAACCCTAATTATTCTATTCATAAGCTTTTATACATCTTTTTTCACTCAAAACCATATTTCAAAACCCTAAACCCTAAAACCGAGCTAGTTTCTAAATCATGACTCGTTTCTTGATTTTTATCCATTGTAAACTCAAAACAACTCTCAAATAAGTTATAATAACATAAATTACAACATTATCAATCACATTCCATCATTATTTCACCATATTAACAACAATGTATAAGAAATAAATCTAGAAAACCTTAATTGTGCCCTAATTGGAACTTTTGACCCGTTTACTCATTTTCTACCCATTTTACCCAAACCACCTATCAACTTTTGATTATAATCCTTAATGTAAGTCTTAGGATCAGTAACCTATCATTCCTAATCAAATGTACACGAAATCCAAGCTTGAAAACCCTAATTGAGCCCTAATGCACCCGAAATAAAAAACCTTTGCAAAGTGACCCATTTTGAAAGTTTTTCTTGCAACCAAGCACCTCAATGACAAGAACCTTACATCCCTAGATGCTTACAATCACCTCTCTTCAAATATCTTTATCTTATATAGTTAAAAATTGATCACATGCTCTCTTGTTCCTTCCTTTGTACCCACGGCATACCAAGACCAAAAAAAACTCACCATAGCTAGTTTCTAGCTTATACAACTCATACACTAGCTTATACACATCCCTACCTAGCTTATACACATGTCCCATCTCAGATTACAAGCTTACCTTGAGCTTTAAGGGTAGTTCGACTATAAATAGGGACCATAACACTTCATTTTTCTTCATCCCCCACTTCCTCCTCTATAACCCTTACATAGAAGCAATACTTTGCTCTAATAGATCCTAAGAGGTCTTAAGAAGTCTCAAGTACAGAAAGGAAGCAAAAGAAACCAAGAAATGAAGCCCTAGAGTCATTATTCTAGGCGTATGAAGCTAAAAGTCCCGATTCCGACCCATTTCTAACCTATAAGCTCAAGACCTGGTTCTCTAAGCTTATATTCTGTATTCATACCTTTATAATGTTCATATGATCATGCTAAAATCATAATATAAAGCTTTGAACTCAAAAACCTATGTGTTATACCTTTTTGATCCAAAACCGTACACCCGAAACCCTAATTTCATGTTTTTGCTTAATCTATAAGATAAGCTTGTAAACTATTGTTATAATCTATCTCAATAAGCTTA
>BQNB010124688.1:0-14730 GCA_026074375.1 Tanacetum coccineum
TCAAAATACTTAATAGAATCTCAAATGATGAATATTACTAATTTTGGAAAGTTACTAAAAATAGAAAGTTACTAATTTTGGAAAGTTACAAAAAATAGAAAGTTACTAATTTTAGAAAGTTACTAAAAATGGAAAGTTACTAATTTTAGAAAGTTACTAAAAATGGAAAGTTACTAAAAATAGAAAGTATAACTTAAATGATAGGTTTGTAATTCGAATTCATCATTTCTTTAGGTTCGGTCAAGAGGGAGTGATTTTGATATTCCTGTGGTGTTTTCTTTGGTTATTGCTTTGCTTCGGAATAAGGTACGGATATTCTTGACACCAACTCGACTTTACTATTACTACAATTAAGTAGTACTTTCGTTTGTTTCGTTATTCGTACAGATATTCCTTTACTATTATTATGATATACCGGTTGTTCGTTTGTTCCGTTATTCGTACAGATATTCTGACCTTATCGTTAAGGTTTCTCATGACATATTCCTCTCTATCTTTGATTACTTATGTGATTTGCTTCATTTGCTCTGAGCCTTTCATTTTGGTTCTCTCATATGATCTGTTATTATGTTCTATTTGAACCCTGCTATGCTACCTTTGATATTTGAACCTTTGGCATTGAACCTTTGCTATGATCCCTTTGAAATGAACTTTGATATGACTTTGCTTTGAACCCTTCAGTTTGAGAACCAAGCCACTATTTGTTTCCTAGCCATGAAGGTAACATGGCCGTGTCATTGATGCACCTTTGGCATGACTCATGTGTGAGTGAGTGATTTCTCACATCGTCCCCCATTTGATATTATATGTGCACTATGAAGATTATTATTTGTTTAAGGGGCGTATGGATGCATCCTAGATTTGTTTTGTATTCGATGGATTATGACCTTATGATATATGTATATTTGGTGACTGATGTTTGGGTGCATTCCACGTCTTTCACGATTTGGAGCTTGCAACTCCATGGTTACTATGATATGATTTGTTTGGGCTCGGTAATCGATCACTGGATTTGATTTGATTTTCTGATTCATCTTACCTTACACTATGAATTGACTTCTGATTTGTCCTATCTTATATTTGTATTCCTTTGATCATGTTTCATGATATCCTTTGTACCTTGTATTATATCCTTGGATTTTCCGTTATCTTTTGTGTTCGATTATATATATCTGTTCACTGGGCTTTGTAAGCTCAGCCGCACTTTCTTTTCCTGCGGCAGGTATCTAAGCTAGGAGCTGGGATTTGCTTTTGGGATATGAGTGCTGAGAGTGGACTTACCCTAGAGATCTTAGTTTTGATATATGAATTGTTTCCTTTCAAGACATTTGTTATTTCGTTTGGATATGTCTATCTTTGAGACTTATGTACTTTAAGTCATGTTGACTTATTTCCTTTGGTTATTTATTTAAGACTTCCGCTGTTTATGCTTGTGTTATGATTATGTATGCCTTTGATGTCACACCATATTTGTAATACTTCTACCCTTTTGGGTCGGGGCGTTACAATTTATGGTATCAGAGCCAGGTTAATCATGACGAGGTCTTATGACCTTAGAGCTTAGGCTATGACCTGTGAGGATTGGGTAGACATTAGGTTCCTTCTGCGTAACTCTCTTCCGTAACCTATCTTGTTTTCGTTTTCTCGATCATTTAGATGGTGACTACCCGTAGAAACTCGGATGATGATGTTCCTAACTTCGAGGCCATGATTACTGCTGTTGTGGCCAATGCTCTCCCTAACCTTACTGCTGCTTTGAGAACTCAGATCACCAATGACATCAGGAATGGTGTTGGATCTTCAGGTGGTGGTGGTGGTGGTGATGCTATACCCCATGGGATTCATGTTTGGATCGAAAGGTTTACTAAGTTAAAGCCGCTTGCGTTTCGGTCTGCTGCCACTCCTGCCGAGGCAGAAGACTGGATTACGCATATGGAGAAGTTATTTCAAGTTTTGGGTTGTCCCGACAACTTCAAGACTCGTCTTGCTGCGTTTAAACTAGAGGGTGATGCACTGAGCTGGTGGAAAGCTCATTTGCGTACTCAGGTTGGAGGCGATGCTTTTGCCGATACTTGTACTTGGGTTGCTTTTCGTGAGATCTTTTACAACAGGTATTTTCCGGCATCTGAACAACAACGTTATGAGCGTGAGTATGGGTCGATATGTCAGCTGGATCGAGAGAATTCTGGGGAGTACATGGAGAGGTTCACTAGATTGGCTAGTTTTGTTGGAGCTACTGCTGGAGATGCCCAGAGGCAAGCTAGACATTTCAAGTGGGGGCTAAAGAAGTGGGTTTTGGACCGGATCGTTAATACGGATTATACGAATGTTGCGCAGGTTGCGGCTGCCGCCCGTAACATCGAGTTATTGCATGAGAGTGGAAATTCGAATAAGCGGGATAGAGATGGTAATCGGATTCAGAACAGGGGACAGGGCCAACAGGAGAACAAGGGTCGTTATGACCAGGGTCAGCATGAGTATAGGGGTCGTCAGGACCAGAGTGTTGAGCATCGGGGTCGTCAGGATCGGGGTTATGATTCGAAACGACAGGATTTTCGGGGTCAGGATCAGAGGTTTAAAGTCACATTTATGGTAAGGTATGAAATTATCAGATTAATTGAGATGTTAAGTTTAGAAAACTCCGGACCGACATAATTTATATTTACTTATCCATATTCCTTGATTTAAACTTATGAATTATCATACATAATTACATAATTAATAGTTTCTTTAAATTTAGACATTAATATTTTTAGATATAACCGAAACGTACCAATAATATATATGTAGCCACATCCATATATTTCCATTAACATTTCATAAGCCCCAAACAGACTCTATTCGCTACCAAATCCCAATTTTTATACTATTCTATAAATAAACACATCTTTTTAAAAGTTCTTTACTTTTATTATATTTTTGCATTCTGACCCGTATCATAACGGACCCATTTAGATCACATTTTTCACGACTCGGACTCTAAAGGCAATTTCATTGTAAAACGAATTCTGGAAACTTTTTATTTTAGGCGAGACGAAACCCAACAGAAAATGACCAAAATGCCCCCTGCAAGTTTCAGCCGAAAAATATTACGAAAAACGCAGACATGCGTTTGCGTTTTTGACCCGTTATAAGGCGTTTTTAATTCTAGAAAACCTCGCGGAAAGGTAAAACGTCATTTTGAACAACTTTCCAGTTTTGCCCGAGACCCGAAACTCGACCGAAATGGCCGAAAACGCATCCGCATCAGATCTGATGCAGTGGGTAATTTTATGAAAACTCAGATTTGGAATTAGTTTTTAAACCCGTCATTACTCGCCTTTAGACCAAAAGAACCTCGCGGGGCAGTAAAACGGCCTTCCGAACCAATTTCGTGTTTTGGCCGAAGGCGCCCGCCCAGGCCCGCCGCGGACGCCGTCCCGCGACCCCACCGACCCCTCAGGCCGAAACGGACTCGAAAGTGACGAAAACGCCCCCTCAAAAATCTGCCAGCAACCGTTCATAACCAAAAAGCTGAAATTTTAACAAAATTTTTCCTAGTTTCAAATTGCCATAAAAACTTCGTTTTTAGGAGATACGGGACGATCCTTATATCGAAACGATCGTCTTGACAAGCTCTATCATAATCTTAATTATAATTTTAATTTTAACATTTTTACGACGCCAAAAAACGGGCTGTACTTTTCTGCATAAAACGACCCGTTTCAAAACTTAACCAAACGCTAATTTCTCAACACAACAACTTCACAACTACACCTAATTAGCCTATCTCCGTCCACTAACGCCTCAATCCAATAATCCTTCCACAATTATATATACACTAAACATAATCGCACATGGATTCCAAAGTGCAAAATTAAAATGCATGCATAATCATAAGAAAATAACCTCAAAGAGGGTTTAAAAATACTCACAAACACTAGTAGATGCAAAGAAAATGATCAACAAAAATTCTTTCTTGCTCCTTCTGTAACACCCCCAAAAATCAGGACAACGCAGCGGAATGGTAACATTGGGGTGCTACTTCAGGGCACAAAACACAAGTCATGGAAAACGACCTCAAAAGAGACGTTTAAATAAATTTCACATTCGTTATATTAAAATCAGAGTTTACAAATTATTTAATGGTACTCAAATTATTAAGCGTTCAAAAATATATCCGCTGCGACTCGATATGCTCCAATGCTCCACTAGCAAAATAATAACCTGAGAAAATACATGCAAAAAAACGGTCACATAAAAGTTGGTGAATTCATAGGTTTAAGTAAAAAGCAGTGTTGAAATAATTTAAGAAATGTCTTTGTAAGAAAAGTAGCGTTACAGTTATTTCAAAAAGTGTTATTTCCGGAAATCAAGTGAGTGATTCAAGGATATAAAGTAATGTTTAGTAGTGGACCACAAGATCGAAGTAAATGGTGGAACTAAACGTACATTATTCCGAAGTCAAAACAATTAATGTAGACAAGAGGAAACACATTCATCAGTCTAAGTTATATTACTTGCATAGCTCATGAACCCGATGCCCCTTAAATAGTTTTGTGCAACAAATGTATAGGATGCGTGCCAAACAACCTAAAAGTATTAACAATGTTAAATTGCACAATGGTCAACTTGTTGACCAGAGAAATTCCTCGTTTGGGGATTGTCAGTCCCGATAGATCTATCCACAAAACTCAGCGTCTCACTACAAATAGAAATGAACGGTTCAGATTATAGTAGGGATTAATTGGAAAATTGTGGTAACTTAGGCAAATATTATTCAGGCAGTTAGAGTAATCTGGATAGCATACAGTTTTAAACAAAACACTTGTGTCCGTAGTAAAAAACAATCATGTACTTCCAAACCCCGGTAGAGTTTATAAAACACAGATATAGAAATGGGGGCTATGAACTCACAAAGTATATTGAAAGGTATATTGTACTGTTAGTAAATTTTATGAGTTTGTAAAGAGATGTATTCCCTCGCGGGTTTATAAAACATTGAAAAGATTGCAATATGCAAGACTATGAACTCTACAAAGTCCCTTGAAAAGTAAATCAAATTGTTATAAGATAAAGAGTATGGTAAATGAGTTTGTAAACTAGCTTGTATTCCCCTCGCGGTTTATAAAGCATTAAAAAGTTTGAATTGCGAAGACTTATGAACTCACCTTAGGGTGAAAGTGACGAAAATAATCAGGTAAATTGGCAGAAAAATGTATCACGGAAAAATATACGAAAGCTACCTAAGTAAATATGGGTCGCTATATTTACCAAGTAACTTTAATTAATAACTTTGAATATAAATCTTATAGTTGTTATATTGTACTATCGTTAGGCTTTAATTAATTATAGAGGTCATGACTGAAGTGAACGAGGAGCTAGGATACTTTTAATCGTAAATCAACAATCGTCGATAAGCATAAGAAGACGGCAACTCATTATGAAACTCCCTTAGTATTATAGCACTTTGATATAAAACAGTTATATTCTATATTGCATAATCACTCCGACTAGTCATATTAGTATAATAATATTTATAAAGTGGAAATCGTTTTTATAAATATACTTTTCGTACAAAATGACCTAATTTGGTCGTTTAAGTCCGTATGCTCGCAGTTTCTTATGCCCACGTCTTCGTAGAGGAAGAAGAGTGATCACAAACCTTTTAAAATTTTACAAGCTTTTTTGATTATTTCTGACGATGGATAGTTAAAATTACTGTATCACAACAGCTCGTTTGTCGTTTTAATTAGCGGTAACTCGTTAATTCGCGATAACTATTCGTTTTAGCTCCGTATTTTATCGTTCTTCGAGCTGGTTCTCGTTAATCTGTAGTTTTTATCTATTATGGAATGTTTATAAAGTTTAAGTTTCTGTGGTGAATAGTTACTTTTTATATAAATTGTTTTATAAAAAGTTTTAAATATTTAAACTTGTAAAATGGCGTATTCTTCTTCGATTATTATGGTTTTTCGAGTTCTTTATGACCCATCGATCCTTGTGACATGTTATAGTATTTTAAAAAATCAAAAAACATTGTTATCTAAGTCTATGTAAATTTTAAATTACAAAAAAAAGACCATAAGACTATTTTTATTTCAAAAATGTGTTTAAAACTTGTTTTATGTTTAATTAGTTTAGTAGTTTACTTTTAAAAAAAAACTAATAACCATATATTACATTTATGTGTATGGTACTTATAATAAAGGTCCAATATCATCCTAGTCCTTGATAATTCATTGTACAAGTTCAACCCTTTTACTTTCATTATTTTACAAATGTGAAGTTTTAGGAAAACTTATTAAAACCTTAATTTAACCGAAATACATGTTTATAACTTAATCAATATGTAAACATACTTTTATTTTTACATTTTCCATGATATATAGGAACCATATGACATAAGTATAAGTGTATAAATCATAAACATTAATAATAACTCATTTTTCATATTTAGAAAGTCCTTAGTGGTGATTATGGCTATATTTAACATGTAACACATAAAATCATAAGAAATAAAAGTATAAAGGAATTAAGAAAACCTTATTGATGATGTATAGGATGTAAAATGAATGCTAAACCCATGTTTAGATTCAAAACCAAGCTTTCAAGCTTATAACCTTGATTGGTTTCCAAACACTATCTTTCCTTTTTCTTCTTATTACTTGTAAATGATGAACCAATGTTTACAAACACCTTAGAATACCTTAAGTATGTTGTGTATAGGGTTGTATATACTTAGAAAATCAAAGTATGGATCTTGTTTGAGGGCTTAAGTGTGCCGTGGGATATGGTGTATAAAAGAGAGAAAGAAATTGAAATTTTGTTAAGTATAAAAGTGTGTAAACATTTCTCATGCATGCATGCCTATTTATACTAAAAATATCTACCTAACTTAACTGGTTACTTTCTAACCTTAGTTTAGTTAAACTAGTCAAGTTGGTAAAAAGGTGTAAGAGTTACTTTTTACTTAATATCTAGATATTATGTATACATGTAACTTTGAAAAGTCTTGGTATTATCCACCAAAAATTCGGCATATTGTATGTATATGTGATGTTATATTTGTTATTTTGAGTATTGGGTATAATCGTGGGTATTCGTTTAGGCGTAGTTAGGTTTTAGAACTTCCCGGGTATGCACATTAAAAGCATTTTATTACGAAACGTTAAGCATTTTACGTAAGCCAATAAAAATTCAGATGAACAGAGTTCATTAATTTATCCTGTAATAATCATATAACACTTGCTTGATGTAAACATTTAATTGTTTAATGCCCGTTTATATTGTATGATCATTTTCAGTCTACGCGATTTAGCTTAACGATTAAAATTAAAAGTGAACGCGTACGAGAAAAAAATAAATAGTGAAATTTAATAGGTATTGTAATTGTCCTGAAAATATGGAATGTTTCAGTATTCCCCGTTAAATGAGCTTGTACTCAAGGCCTCAAGTTGCGCACGTGACGAAGGTACGGGTTCGGAGATAGATGCGGATATTCATCCGAAAATTGTGTTGATTGAGAGGTTCTGTAGGTTTTTTAGTGTGATTACTCTCAGAATGGACATGGATCTTTCCTGAACTGCATAGGTAATCAGTCTATGCAAACCAAATATACATGGTGATTAAGCTTATGTTATTTGAGGTCCTATGATGTATGTCATTTTCGTCTAAATTAGTGTGCTGTAGGAAATGTATCAAATAGTTTATAAAAACGAAGATGAAATTAGTTAGTAAAGTAAACGTGAAGTAGCTTATAGTGGTGACAACCAAAAATAGTTTATAGGTTGATATCGAGACTTGTTTGTTAGCGATTGATAATAGCAAGTATAAAGGGAATAACGAACGAAGAGAAGTAGTCAACAAAAATGAACGTAAAGATTTATTCAATCAATAAAAATGAACGTAAAAAGTCGTGTTTTAAAGGTAGGTGCTCCAAAGTGATACGTATGAGGTGACAAGTTAAAGTCGCGAAAAGTTTGAAGTAAATCGTAAGAGATCAAGAAGAAATTAGCCCATAAGTATAGGTATTCTTATATAATACCAGTATTGACGCTCAAGGGAGTAAAATGAGAAATCAGGAAGTACACGAAAATTAGAATGATCAATATTTATATAACAGACCGATATAAGGTAAATAGTAAGACGTCATATGATAGACGTAAGAGAACGAAATCATAGTCTAGTATTAAATACTCATTATCCATGTAATAGTAGTAGGGATGCAAAAGAGAGCATATAAGTTACCTGGGAGCAAGCGCGCGCGGATATCGGATAAAACAAGGAAAGACTCTATATTTTGAAAAACATGGTCATAGTCTAGGTTTTGAAAACGACCTAGTTCTCTATGACTTCAGCTCTGATACCATCTGTAACACCCCCAAAAATCAGGACAACGCAGCGGAATGGTAACATTGGGGTGCTACTTCAGGGCACAAAACACAAATCACAGAAAACGACCTCAAAAGAGACGTTTAATAAAATGTCACATTCAATTTAATTAAAAATGTCAGAGTTAAATAGGTTCCATTTATAATGTATTATAAAACATTGTCAAAACGTTTGTCAAATAGTACTCAAGTTATTAAGCCTTCAAAAATATATATATCCGCGCGACTCGAATGCTCCCAATGCTCCACTAGCAAAATAGTAACCTGAAAATACATGCTAAAACGTCAACAATAATGTTGGTGAATTCATAGGTTTAGGTAAAAGCAGTGTTGAAATAATTCAAGAAATATTTCATTAGAAAAAGTAGCGTTACAACATTTAAAAGTATCAGTTCCGAAATCCAAGTAGTGCTTTAATAAATCAGGAAATGTTAATGCAGTAGTGGACCACAAGATCGAAGTAATGGTGGACTAAGTACGTATTCCGAAGTCCAAAACAAGTAAGGTAGACAAGAGAAACAAATTCACCAAGTCTAATGATATATTATTGCCCTAAGCTCATGACACCGAACCTTAACGTAATAAACTGTAATCAAACCAGTACTCGAGGTTTGTGCCCCAACACGGATACAGATGTTACAAAAACATCCTACGAATTTTCTCAATACAGATGTTGCCAAACATCCTACGAATTTTCTTCAAATGTTAAATGCACCTTGATCAAACTAGTGACCCAAGGAAAGGTGGGGATTGTCAGTCCCGATAGATCTATCCACAACACTCGCGCTTACAATAGTGGTAATTAACGGTTCATGATTAGTAGGGACTTAAGTGGCAATATAGTGACTACTTAGGCAATAATATTCAGGCAGTAATCTGGATAGAAGCAATGTAATTCACTGCCCAAGATTTGTAAAACAATTGTAGAAAAAGGGGCTATGAACTCACAAAGTATTGAAAGGTAATTGTACTGTAGTAAAATATACAAGTTTGTAAACGAGCATGTATTCCCCTCGCGGGTTTATAAAACATTGAAAAGATTGAAATGCGAGACTATGAACTCACAAAGTATTGAAAGGTAATTGTACTATAGTAAAATATATGAGTTTGTAAAAGAGCATGTATTCCCCTCGCGGGTTTATAAAACATTGAAAAGATTGAAATGCGAGACTATAAACTCACCTTAATCAACGATCACGATTGAATAAGCCAAATAAATCACAAACGAAGCAGTAACGATCTTGATCACGACCTATAATTTCGTCGCTCGATTACAATATGTACAAAATAATGACAAACCGACGCGTACATCAATAAAGACGAAAACATATTCTATTTATATAAGACATACAACTTATAAGTGATTGAGAAATACCACTTTTGCGCGTTCTAAACCTTAACACTTAGTATATTTTTTTTATATACAACTTTCACATCCCCCCATATCATATACTATTGTCATTTTTTTTTTAGAATCGAACGCAACGGCCTCAAAAGTATTACTTATACGATAATAATTATTCTGAATATAATTTTATAAAACGAAATCACCTTCATAGTTTCGTTAACGTTTACTAATGCCTTGTTGACTTGTTACGTTTGACTTTTTAATAAAATCCATTTATTTTCTAAGTCGGACCCGACAAAAAGACCCACTAAAATCACCTTTTTTCATGACTCGTTCTAAAAGCAAATTTATGCGAAACCGATATTGGCGGACAACTTTTTAGTTTTTATCCGAGACCTGAAACACGCAGATAAAAAGATCAAAAATGCTCTTAACGAGAATCTGCTGAAACTATATATATTTTATAAAAATTACAGAAGTTTAATTTTCGATATTGACGACCGTAATATTACATTTTCACGACTTTTTTATTATGGGGGAAACCTATAAAAAAAGAAAAAAAAAAGGAGAGAAGTAAAAAAAATAGAGATTTTAAGCATAACGTCCGATTCCGAACAACTTCGTGTTTGCCGGAAGGCCGAAACGGACCGAAATGTGCTCAACAATATTAAATTACCACAGCTGTCAATTTTTTTTTTTTTAAGTTTAAGTAAAAAAAGACTTTATAATCTACTAAAATGTAATAATTTTCGATCTATGCTCCAGTTTCTTCGTTATTGGGATAAGCAGTCCCATTTTGATATCAAAACGTCGTCTTCTTGGAAAGCTTAATTATATCCCGTAAACAAACAAAAATGCCCAACTTTTTCAAAATCCTCGAACCCCCGAAACCTAGGGGACCAGTTTTCTGTCAAGTGTGGACCGTAAACAAAAAGGAGGGGCTTAAATCTCGTATCGACCCAAAAAAACTCATCAAAAATATATACAATACCCTTATTATTTCATATAATATCCAACTTTAACGATCAATATCATATTATTATTCCTACGCCGCAAGTTCCAATCGATTTCATCACATATATAAAAATATATCGAATCAATGAACGAAACAATCGAAATAATAATAGAAGGAAGGCTCACAAAGCTATACGGAGCAAAGTCGGAAAAATAAAATGCACCCGTCTCGTCCCTTTTGTTCAGCCGCGGGCTCACACACACCCAAACCAAAACATTAAACCCAAACCGAAACCTTCTATGGAAGTCTTATATATTGTTGAGAATACGTTATATTAGTCAATAGAAAATTGCATGGAATAGTGTAATGGATTTGCTATATACAAGCCGTGGCTAGGGAGAGGGAAGACAAGAGAGAATGTGTGAGTTTTCACCTTAAGAAATGAGAGTGTATGTGTTTCTTATTAGTTGCTTCCTATATATACCTCAAAGACTAGTCAAAGTCTTCATGGAAAGTCTTAAGACATAAGGAGGGTCTTAAGGAAAATGGTTGGTCAAAGAAACATAAGTTTTAATGAGGTTGAAGATGTACATGGGAACTTAAGTAATTATGTCTCCTAAGATGGTGGATTATCCCATGGAAAAGAGGAAGAATGTTTAGCTAGATATTTCTTGCATAAAAAGGAAAATATTACTTTGTATTTTTATAAGTTGTAGATAATTGTAAAGGATTAATAGTTTTAAAAATGTATACTTGGAATGTATAGTTTAAGTTTTGTTTATTTAGTGTACCAATGACTAAACAATTGATTACTTGGATTAAAGTCTAATAAATCTTTGAGCTTGAAATAACAAATGGTAAATTTGTATGAAGCGAAGAATATTTTGTGGTATCCGGGAATGCCTAAGACGTAATGTATCTCGAAACATAACCAATTTGGTAACCGATAAAAATAAATATAAACAGTCAACTATTATATATTCGTAAGAAAATAAAATAAGCTTTCATCTTATATAAAATGAAATCGTATAAATAGGTCCCAACGTCTTGTAACATAATATTAATAAATTTAAAAAACTCATATAAATAATATATAAATGATTCTAAAAGTTAAATGCCAAAATTTTTATTAAAAACCGAACCAACACATATGCAGGAATAATTAAAAAAACATATTTCTCTTGTATCATATCGTTAAATGAAAAAATTTTTTGCTTACACGATTTAATTATATAATTCAGAATTAAAAGTAAACCGATACGAAACTAAAAAACAAATAAATGGTGAAAATAATGACGAAATAAATGGCTCATAAAATGTACTCCTGAAAATATAACGGAATGTTCCAAAGCGGGTAACAAAGAAGGTCTACGCACTTATCCTTGGAGATCTTTTCCAGAACATCTGAGTGATAGTTACGTATTCCATAGAGAAGATGGAAATCCTCTTGAGCCTACGTCCAACAAGCACTTGGTAGCTGACTTTTGCAATATTCTATATAATCAAAGCTTGTTGATAACTGGATTTAACTTTTGGTCCATACATGAATTGACGACTTAATCAGAAAGAAAGTAACAATCTGATACACTCTACCAGTGTTGTCTGATTTGATAACGTACCGGTAATGAGTACTAGCAGCATGGTGAATCTAATCACATCTGTGTTAGAAAGATCCTAAAAGCTCTTGAGCTGGAAACCCTGTCAAGGAGATTCTTTGAATCTACTGATCCACAGGTATTGTATTTATACTAAAAAAATGGGAAACTGGATTTAATTGCAACCCGAAATTCAAGATGAAAAGACAAAGCCATATTCACTTTTAAATTGCTAACTGTTTTTATTTCATTGATAAGACGACGGTGTTGCAGATAGGCCTCATTCCAGGAAGTCCGTATTCATAAACCACATGCTCATACTCAAGCTTTTAAAGTCAAAATCATTCAACGTCAAGATAGTTGATTCTAATCTTCCCCACCATCAAAGAGTCTCAAAGTCAAATAAAGAATCATCAATTGGGGAGATTGTTAGACTTATAATCATATGTCAAACAAGAATGTAACAAGTATGAGCATGTTGGTCAAGAGCACAAGATGGCACCAATGGACGTCAAGTCAAGAAGATTCAAGAGCAAGAGATAATGCAAGATAACGACGACAAGAATTTAACGTCAAAAGATAAAGCTCAAAATCAAAGATCACAAAGCAATGGAATGAATCAAAGCCATTACAAACAAGACAAGAACCATAACAAGGCAAAGCCATAAAACTTAAACGTCATTATCTATCAATTCATCGGCGATAACAAGAGAAGTTATTGAAGAAATAGACCTCAAAACATTGGGGTAGATTGTTGGCCTATAATAATAAGTCAAACAAGAATGTTAATACGGTCTAAGAATGTCAAACTAGGTCTTGTATTGTAATAGGCAGTCGGGTTCAACGGGCTTGGATCAGTAATCTAATATTGTCCGAGTTTCCGGGCTCAAGCCTAAAGTTAAACCAAGCCCCGGGCCCGTAGTAGAAGCCCAAAACGCCCCACTTAAGGCAAAAGGGAATAAATCCTTCACCACACCTTTGTAAAGGGTTGTTGAGTTACACTTCACTTCAGCATAACCAACAAAAATTCCAATATCAGCCTTTGGTTTCAACTTACCAAGATCTTCACCGTCATTAGTGGGATAGCAGAGAGCACCAAAGACGTAAAGATAGGATAAGTTAGGTTTTCGATCATGGAGAAATTAATATGGTTTTTTGTTGTGATGTTTGCAAATTAATGATCGGTTTTGTGTATAGCAAGCTGTAGCGACTGCCTCCGCCCAAAGAAATAACGGAGCCTTTGAAAAGACCAACATGGTTTGAGCAGCTTCCACTAAAGTATGGTTCCGTCTTTTGACAACGTTATTTTGTTGTAGAGTATGAGCAACTGATGTTTGATGTGAGATTCTGACTTCTTCATAGTAATCCCTCGGGGTCTGATTAATAAATTCGGTGCCATTATCAGTCTTGATGTTACAGACGGTTGCATTCAGACGAACTTGAATCATTTTTAGGAATTTAATTACGAACTCTGGAACTTCATCCTTTGAACGTAGAAATTTCACCCATGTAAACTAAGAAAAATCATCAACGATAACCAGTATATATTTTCTCCCATTGATACTTAGAACCCACATTGGCCCGCAAAGATCCATATGCAGCAGATAGAGTTTTTCTTAAATGAAGTCTTCAGCTTTAGGTTTGTGGGAGTGTTTCTTGCTTTTACCAAAAGCATAGGCAGAGCACAAATGATCCTTCTAATACTTTAGTTTTGGAAGACCTCGGACTAGTCCATGTTTGGCAAGAGAATTGATATAATCGAAGTTTAAATGAGATAATCTTTGATTCCACAACCATGACTTAGACTTTGAGGCCTTAGACAAGAGACATATAGGAGATGAGAGCAACAAATTATCCATAGATAAAGTGTATAAGTTTGAACCCTGAGATCCCTTAAGTAGATCAACACCGTCTAAGTCACAAATGAAACAGGTGTGTTTGCGAAATGCTACTTCAAGATCGGAATCACAAAATTGACCCATGGAGAATAAGTTGTGACCTAACCCTTCCACATAATAAACCCAAGATATTGTAACGTTTCCCATTTGATAGTCTCCATAACCTATTATCTTAGCAATATGATCATTCCCAAATCTGACGGTACTTAAAAATTTACTAACAAAGTTGATGAGTTGAGAGCGATTTTCGGTCATATGCTTTGAGCAGCCAGAGTCTAAATACTTAGGAACAATTTGGCCAACCTGCAATCGTTAAGAGAAGAAGATGGAACATCGAAAACAGTGGATCTCAAGATTGTTTGGGTTCCTTAGAGTTAGAAGTTTTAGATTCTATAATCTTAACTTTGCTACTGGAACCTACAGATCTTGTTGCTTTTGGTCTCCTACTATAAACTAAGATTCCTGAGGTTGGTGTTACTACTGGTGCAATAGTGGTTACCTAAGGAGGCACTATTTTATTCGAGGTAATCCTAGTTAAAGGGCACCTATTTCCAACTATAGT
>BQNB010124689.1:2981-19897 GCA_026074375.1 Tanacetum coccineum
GAATCTTTTTGCTCTCATAGTTAGCATAGCATTGTTCCACCTCAAGTCCATCTCTTCTAGATCATCAGGATCAATTTGTTAAAGATCTTCATTATTAAGCTGTGGAATACTAGGTTGGCTAGTAAAGAAGGAATAAATCATTGCATTACTCAGATTTTCAATAGTTTTTGAGCTATCTGCAGCACCCTGAGTGCTAGCAGTATTAACATCTTGAGCAGTATTAACTGCTCCAGATGCATTGCTAGTGCTGCTAGAGGACATAAAGGCTACATTGTGTAAGTTTGTGGTTGAGTTAGATGTCCCCTTGACCTCTGATTCATAGGCCTTCAGATTGTTGAAGAGGTCATCCAAACTTAATGTCTCAATCTCTGGTTTGTTCCTCCAAACTATAGTATGTATAGCCCATTCTTGTGACAAACTTCTCAAGAACTTTTGTTTGATGTCTTCTTGAGAGATAACTTCACCATGCATCTCCAGTTGACTAATTACCTTTTGAAGCCGTTCATAGGTCTGTTTAATCACCTCTGTGCTGGATGCAGCAAAGTTTTCATACTGCTACTTTAGAAGATTTTTCTAATTTTTCTTTGTAGCAGCATTACCTCCAAATCTGCTCTCAATAGCCTGCATCAGTGTCTTAGCATCCTTGTATGAGTTGAACTTTAAATGATGCTCATTAGGTAAGGCCATCAACAAAGTACTTCTTGCCTTCAATTCTGCCCTTCTTTGTGCCTTCTCTTTAACAGTTATATGAGGGATATTAGTCTCCTTACCATCAACAAGTTTTGTTACTATGGGTGCATTACCATTTTCTATGATCTCCCATAGAGTGTAATAATGCATTGTAGGTACAGCTCCATCCTCATCTTACAGATATCATACTCACCAGTAGAGTATTAGGTCTGCTTGATGGTTTGAGTAGATTGAGAATCTATTGCTTCTTGAAAGAGTAGATTATGTGTGTAGTAAAGTTTCTTCTTATTCAAAGCTTCTCACAGGCTCTGATACCACTTGTTGATCCCACTTGAATGGATCTTGAATTCCTTAGCTTGTGTAAGGTTTAGTTAGCAGGTAAATCGCTACACAACTATGATAGAAACTTTGTTTGATAATACTAAAGATTATGTGGAATCTAATCTTTAATATAAGAAGAATTCTTTAATAAAACAGTAAAACAATATGATTCAGCAATAAAAAGCTTCAATATTATTACAAATAATACGAATACTCTCCTAGTATTAGGGTTACAGAATCCTTGGGAAGTTGAAAAAAAAACGGAATTTTGCTATGATTACTGATTCTAACCTCTATGCCCTATGACCTCCTTTTATACACCAAGGAGTCCTACATGGCTTACAATACTTTCCTAAGTAATCATGATCTTTTCAATAAACAAACATAATCTCTTAAACAAATAAGTTATACATATCTTCTTTACAAATAACTAATACTTATCTTAATAAGTATTCTTGTTCTCCAATCAATCTTTATCTCTTCTCTGATAAGTCTTTGATCTCATCTCTGTCAGTATAAACCCTTCAGCAGTTGGTTTTCTTTCACAGCAGTTGTAACTTTTAACCAGCAAGCATTTACTTTTAATACCAGCCAGCAATTAACTGAGCACAAGCAGTTTTAACTACTTAGAATATTTTCTTCATTTCTTATCACAGCAGTACTAAGTTTTTCTCTTGCTGTACTTACATTACTCTAGCAGCACTAAGTTACACTAACAATTATACTTTCTTTACTAGCATGTACTAATGTTTTGTACTAGCGAGTAGTTACTACTTGACTTATTTTCATTAGGATTACTAATACAGCACTAAGTTTGCTATGAAAACATAATATAATACCTGTGCAGCAGTAAACTCTAAGGTAATAATGAGTCTTTTAATCCCAACAATCAACCTTGCTGCATTTCACAAAAAACCATTGCGGTAAGCAAGTGAATTGACATAAAGGTGAAACATTTCTTGAGTTAGAGGAAGTTTAAATAAGTATCATTTGCTGCTTCAGTCTCTCAATTTCAAGATTATCATTCACAAGACATTTATTATCAACAGGTCACACACCGAGGACCGAGCCGAAATGGTACGGTCCGGTCCGGTTCGGTCTTCGGTCCGGTCCTGTCCTATCCTACAAGGCATAATGTTCGGGTTTTTTGGTAAGACCGACTGGACCGGACCGAAGATCGAATTGGTCTAAAACGCTGGACCAAAATACGTTCGGTCCGGTCCGATCGGTCTGGTTCGGTTCGGTTTTCTAGTCTGGTCTGGTTGAACGGTCCATATGCTCAGCCCTACTCTAAGGCGTGGAGTTTAAGGGTTAAATAAAGTAGACATTTGCGTTAGAGTTTAATTAGATTTTATAAAGCTAAATGGTAAATCTCCTGTTGATCCCAGTTAACTTCTAATGATCGAATTTCTTAAGCTTGTATAAGGATTAGTTATGCTAGATAAATCTAACATTACTTAGTTTAAGAAACTTTGTTTGATAATACTAAAGATTATGCAGAATCTAACCTTTAATATAAGAAGAATTCTTCAGTAACACAAAACAATATAATTTCAACAATAAAAGTTCCAATATATTTATTATAAATAATACGAATACTCTCCTAGTTTTAGGGTTACAAAACCTTGAAGCTATGAATTATACGACTACGAGATATAAAACTCTATGCCCTAGGACCTCCTTTTATACACCAAGGAGTCCTAGTCGATTTACAATATATTACTAAAACTTAGATTATTCTCAAAGATCTATTCTATAAATAACAATCCTTATCTCATAAGTAATCTTGATCTTTAAGCAATCTTTATCTTTCAGCAGTTGTAACTTTCAGCAGTTGTAACTTTCAGCAGTTGTAACTTTGTACCAGCAGCATTAACTCTTAACAAGCAGTAGTAACTTATACACCAACAGCATTAACTGTGTACAAGCAGTAGTAACTACTTAGAATATTTTCTTCAATCTTCACCAACAGTACTAACTTTACTCTAGCAGTACTAACATATACTAGCAGTAGTAACTAGCAGTACTAATATACACTAGCAGTACTAAGTTACACTAGCAGTACTAAATTACACTAGCAGTAATAAGTTACACTAGTAGTAGTAACTAGCAGTACTAACTACTTAGCATATTTTTTCATTAAGATTACTGAACAACACTAAGTTTTACTTAGCAGCAGTAACACAAACCTTAGCAGCAGTAACTCCAAGATCATCAAGAAGTCTTTTAATCCCAACAATCCTCCCCTAAACTTGATATTCTTCTTCAAAATCTCAAGTTTCTTCATTGAAAGCTTCATTAATTACCAGGGGGGATGCTTCCAAATACTTTATTGATTCTTGAGCTGTTTTGTGATGAGCTTAAGAAGCTGATAACATATTTCATTCCAATGATCAGCTTGCAGCTTCCTATTTAGCATATTTGTGATTGTAGTAGGTGTAAGGGGATATCTCTTTTCTACCAGCATATGAATATGCACATTTTGCTTTATCAATGAATGTAATCCACATGAATCATATAGCATCCAATCTAATACTCTGTAATCATGTTGATTCCTCCATACTTGATCTTCAACATGTGGATCAAACATTGTCTTTAGATCACCCTATAGCACTCTCTCATAGCTCTCCTCTGGCCTTGTTGATCTATGCTTAGCTTTTACCAATTTCCACAGGGTTTCCAAATCTTCCCTGTCAAAGCTTTTGAGCATATGACTAAAGACTAAGTACATCTTTAAACTTCCATCAGCCCTGATTATTTGGTAATAGGTTTTCTTCCCTTCTTTATGGATCTTGTTGTCAACAATGCTTGGAGGCTTAGTTGCCAAAGGAATAGCATCAATTGCTACTTCCTCTTTTTCAAGAACAACCTCTACTAGTTTTTAAAGCTATGTTGTTTCTTTATCCTCATCCACCTTTTGCTTCTTAATACTTTCTTGTTCCAGCTCAGTGCCTGCTCTCTTTGAACTGCTCTCTTGTGCTATCTCTGCTTCAGCTCTTACTTCACTACCTTCCACCAATTTTGTATCTATATCTACAAATGTGTTTACCCTTTTTATAGCTTTGTCAAATAACTTTTGAATATCATCAAAGCTTTTATTCTTCAATTGATTGTGCTTATATCCCGCCATGTTTTTAAGATAAGTAGACATTATATTTCTCTTTTGAGATTTAGTGTTTCTTGAGCTCTCATTGCTGCAAAGTGTTTCTTTCTTGCTTCTAAGAGTTGTACAAACAACTTGGACTTCTCTTCAATACTTAACTTCTCTTGTTCTTCTGCTTGAATTTGTTGAGCCATTTGATAATCAACATCTATCATTGCTTGCACATTATCTCATGAAACAATGTTGGCTTCTTCTTCTTTTTTTGCTTTCTCTCTTGCAAGTCTTACTTCCTTATCAAATTCATCTTGTAACTTTGAAGCAATTTCTTCATCAAGTCTGATTAGTTCTTTATTCTTCATAGGCTTCTCAGGTTCTACCATTTTGCCTTTACCCTTGTCCTGAACATTGAGTTGTGATGGTTGTTGTGAAGAAACTGTTGGTGTATGTGCTTGCTCCTGTTCATGAATAACAAGCCCTTTAGCCTTGGGTCTTGTGCTAGCAGCTATAACTGTTGTAGTAGCAGTTGTTGTTGTAATTGTACCCTGGTCTAGTTCTTGTAACATAACCTTGTCAGCCTTGGGTTTTGTACTTTTCAAAGCTGCAAGTGCTTGAGCTAAAGTAACTTCATCGAATGGTTTCATTAAAAACACCTAATCTACAGAAACATAAACCATATAAATATATCGAGCAAAAATGACTAATGTGAGGTTTTATGCTGAAACATTTCATTTTTACTACCCATTTGAGATCCATATCAAAAAGATAAACCTGCTCGTTCTCAATTTTTGTGTGTGCATTGTAGAGCCATATTTGGGGGGGGGGGGGGGAGGGGGGGTGGGGGTGTCTAAAGGCTTTTGCACTTAATCAAGTTGAAATATTTTGACTAAATAAGATAGTATTTAGATTCATAATATATACCATTCTGTGTGTGAAGTGAGGGTGCTATTTATAGCACCTGAAGGAACCTTCTAGGCCTGAAATCTTGTTAGACGCGCCCATCAATCTCAGCCATCAAATCAACCAATCATTGGGTCTACATTTTGAGCCGTTGGATCACTAAGTGACCTTACACGGATTGCCAACGTGGCAATCCGTTTGAGGCTCACTTGTGCTTCTTTACTGAGTAAATGTAGAGTAAATCCCACATCCTTGTGTGCTTTCTCCATAGCCACGTGGCTTGAGCTTGAGAGTGAGCTAATGAATCCCTTTGATTAGACTAATTTAACCTTGCTATCTTGTAAACGAGCTCTTGAATTGTCCAAATTAGCCTTTAATTCCCATTTGCCCTTTGCTATTGACCCATGGTGAAAATGGGGAAGACGGGTGAATAGTACCCTGTTCTTGGCGCCTAAATTTTAACTGAACGGGTTAAATTCAGTTATGACTTTGAGATAATGACATTACTAGCCCCTCTCTTTCTTAATCCCATTTGTAGTGTAAATCAGGTTTGGAAAATTGCAAGATTGGTCCCTGTGGTTTATAAAAAGAGTAAATGGGCTAGGGTTTTGGGCTTATGGTTTGGGCTTTGGTATCCGGGTAGGGTTATTTAGGGTTTTGAGGCCCAATAAGGGTTTAGGGACTATTTTTGGACTTTTCTGAAAGTTGAGGGGTTATTTTGAAACACTTTGGGTCTTGTTGACTTTTGTTGACCAAGATTGACTGGAGTTGACTGTAGATTTGACTTTTTCTGGCTTTGGCTTCCGGCTTTTGTACACTCTTCCGTTCTCGTGTCCGTGCTTGCCCGTTTTTGACGGTTTTCTTGTGATTTTTGATATATCCGTTCCTGCACACACAAAACACAAATACAAGCATATTGTTGCCATTTTTGGTTTGTTTTGGGCTTATTTGGGCCATTTTAGGTATAAATGGATATGTGTATTTAACACTTATCAAGCACAAAATTCACGAAAGCATTCCCTTAATTCATGTCGCTGCCTGCGACGATTCCATTAAAACTCTTAAGGTAACATGCACTACTCTAAGGCAAGCATAGCCAACAACAATCAATCAACATCGCTATCCGCGATAATTCAAGGCATCGCGCACTACTACTATCAAGGCAGCATGGCAATCCTAAAATCAACATGCTCTCGAATTCAACATTCGTAAGTGTTCTCATCATTTCACATCCTATCATTTACAGGTGGTCTCATTTCTCATACATCCCTTCCTTCCTCCAACATAACTTTAGAAAAATAACCCCATCATTTCATAGTCCTTCGTGAATTAAGCATAGATGATCAGGCTATGCGTAATTTAGGAAATACCTTAAACTTCTCGGGTTAGTCAACTTTCATCATGTTCAAGGTTTTACGAAAACTCTAGTTTGGTTATAGTTGCGTTTTTACAAAAAATTTCTTTTTATAAAACCAGCATTCTCTATAACCTTGGCTCTGAATACCAATTTGTCACACCCCGTCAGCGGCGAAAACACAGGAATGCGACATAATGATTTACATTGCACAAGATAAAAGATCATACCATACATATGTTTACAAAAGATTATTCTCAAAAGTTTACAATTTCGCAACCTTGGAAAAATGTCAAGCAATTTTCTTCAAATAAACTCCCAACTTGTCCTCGACTTTGGTCCCCAATAGTCCTTAGTTACCTTTGTTAATAATACACCTGAAAATGATACTCGAAAACGTCAACAATAATGTTGGTGAGCTTGTAGGTTTTGATGTGCCAATATTTTCAATCAGTTGGACAATTGTGCTATATGACAGTGAATATATATGTGAATCACCCATGACTTAGCATCCCCGCTAATCATGTACCCAGACCTAGCATCCCCGCTAGTCTGATCACCAGCGCGTACCAACGCTCTTAGGGTCGCAACGCCGATGACATACCACACCTAAGGCCTACCAGCCGGAGCGATTAGGGTGAAGAACCACACAGAAAGATCACATAGTATAGCATACCAATGCATGTCATTCACAAAGCAGTCATAAGCACATAGATTGTCCCAAAAATAAAATCACGTTTTGCACAGTTCAAAAAAATAGTTCAAAATACATTTGAGTATCATTTTCCCCCATAGGAAAAGCAGTAAAAAGTGGGGCTACGAGAACTCACCTCAATAGCAACAGATAGCAACCGTACAAATCACAATAAGCAACGCACAGATGATCTCAACGCAATAAATCAAACGATCTCTACTCAAGCACCAAATAAACTCTACAACGTACAACGGTACCCGGCCACGACCTAACCATAAATTTTACCTCGTAAATATTTGTACAAAGTTATCTTATTGTACAAGAGTTCGTCCTTTACTCACACGAAATCCTTATTCATTTCACAAAATCCTTGTCCTTATTTCCAATTTCGTATCCTCATTACAAAACCTTTACCCTTGTTAAAACCTTTATCCAAAATCGTGGTTGTGTGGTGGTTACGCAAAACAACTCAATGCACTTGGGCTAAGTGCGACATCGACACTGAATACTCAGAACATAGCCAACAACGAAAACAAAACAACTAACCAAACGGTCCAAGAAGATCTGACGAGAAAAACGCGAGAATTCAAGGATTGAAATGAACGAATAAGCATCTCGAAGTCGATACGATACGTATAAGTACGTATAAATATATATATATATACTTATTATATATATAATACGAATACTTTAAATAGAATGAATTAAAAAAATATTTTATTATTATTTCGTCCTTTTATCGGGCTAAGCGGGGTAAATTTAAAGAAAATCCCATCGTCTTATAATATTTGGGATTAAATCGTTTAATCTCGACTCTTAGTGTTTTCAAAAGTCACTTTTGTCTTTTAGCTTCCATAAATCCATCTTGCCACTTCAAAATAAATTTTGAGTCCAAAAACCCATTATCGTTATATTCTAAGTCCAACCCAAAATTGAAAGTCCAAGTTATTTAAAAGTTCAAGTTATTTAAAATTTCAAGTTATTTAAAAGTCTAAGTTATTTATTAGTTCAAGTTATTTAAAAGTCCAAGTTATATTAAAAGTCTAAGTTATTAAAAGTTCAAGTTATTTAAAAGTCCAAGTTATTAAAAGTTCAAGTTATTTAAAAGTCCAAGTTATTTAAAAGTCCAAGTTATTTAAAAGTCCAAGTTATTTAAAAGTCCACTATGACTCGTTATATGGGACGAAACCCATTTAAACCATAAGCCTAACTTAAGACGAAACCTAATAAGCCATAAGCCCAGAATATAAGTCGAAACCCAATAAGCCATAAGCCCACAATATAAGTCGAAACCCAATAAGCCATAAGCCCGAAAATATAAACCGAAATCAATAAGTCATAAGCTCGAAAATATAAGCCAAAATCCATAAGCCATAAGCTTGAATACAAGTCAAAACAAATAAGCTACACGCAAAAATATAAGTAGAAACCCCATCAAGCCATAAGCTCGAACCAATTAAGCTATAAGCCGAAAATAAGCCCTCAAATAAGCATTATACTCTAAAATAATTTCACCACCACAACCAAAATTTAAAAGTGTTCATTCCTTGTTTCTTTCTTTTCATTTTCGACGCATACAAACACCCCCTTTTTTCCATTCGTTTTGTTTTCAAAACTCGATTTCACAACGATCAACTTGTACAACTAGTGTTTAGATACTATGAGAACCATAAAAGTACAACTTAAAATAAATTTTAGAAAAACTTACAAACTTGATGTTCTTGGTTTGGTTTTGACACGAATAAATAACCCAAATCGTTCTTCTACAACCCGAAACTATCTAGCTCTAACCCACTATTGATTATTAACCCGTGTCTTTTTAAAATTCTGTAAAAATGAGTGTTTTTGTTGTGTGTTCAGTCCGAAGCTCAAAGAGTGAAAGAGGTGAGAATTTGTTTTTTCTTGTTTTTGAAAGGGTGGATTATGATGTTGAGGCTAGACAATGCTTTTATGTACCATACATGGAACCACCAAGTTATAAAAATGCCTTGATGTTCCCTCCTTTTGTCTCTAGCCGGCTAGGGATCCTATGATGCTCGGGGTGTCTCGTTTTTGTGTCAGGTTCTCTAAAAACTAAATTTTCGCTAAGTAAAAATGTTTTCCGAGTTTAATTAGTATTTTTATTGCGTTTAAAATCATTTTTTCAATAATCTAGAGTATTTACTTGACATCTTTTTTCTAATTTAAATCTCCCAAAATTCATTTAAAATGTTATCGGTCGCGTCAGGACCAAAAAAACGAATTTTCGTTTAAACTCAACCGAACCTTTCCCATAATTTAAAAAGTGTTCCAATCTTTCAAAATACGTCCTGACACTTTTGATTTGTCCAAAGCTTTCACTTTAACGACCATTACTGTCTTTTACCGAATTTTACGAAAACGGCTGTTTTCTAATAGTTTTCAATTCACACCTCAACGATTTACGCTTTAATAAACGTTTCATCAACTTATGAAATATTCCATTAAATAAGTTTATTTGTTTCACCCAAGGCTTATAAAACTTGTTTTTAAATTTTACTGTCGTGCCGGTACGCGCTGCGTGACGAATTCTGCTAAACGCGAAAATAACTTCCCAAAAAGTATTACCATTCTAAAACGGAAAAACAAAAAAAATGATTCTCTTACGATACATATGACTCTCCCAAAAACCCGGTTAAACCGTAACCGTTTCACTCAAAAACCAATCAACCAAAGTTAACTTTTCAGTTTTCCTCCAATAAAACTGACAAAATCAAAAGACTCCGATACATAATTATAGTATTTTAAAATACTAAGATCCCGAAAAAGTTACCGGTTATCACAGTCTAACCCCCTTAAAGGAATTTCACCCCCGAAATTCAATTCAAATTCTCAATTACAATCAACATAAGAAAATTCCATTTCTCAGCTCAACACAGTAGTCCTCTATCAATCTCCCTAAAGACCTAGCTCAGACGTTTAGCTCTTACATTTTCTCATGATCTATCCAAATCTAATCTCGTACAACATGATAGTCTTTCCTACTATCTCTCGGTTAAACGGTTCTCTTTAACCTTTGAATCACAAGTTCTTGGTCGGGTGCTTGGATATGATCCAGCCCACAACGTGATAACAAAACCCTAACTCATTTGACAGCGTCAACTTTCCTAATCATTCCAATCAGTGTGATTAATCCCACGGGGATGCATGTCTCTCACAGTACAACTCGTATTCTGCTCTTTCAATATCACTTACAGTTTGCTTACCAACATTTATCTAAACTCTTCCAACTAGATCCTCCCAAGTAGATCCTACTTGGCTCTCTATGCTAGGCCTTGCCTTTTTTTAAGGGCCACAATGGCTCTTAGGATCTCGTCACTTTGTAAAAGATCAGGTCCTCAATTAGACTTACTATTACTATAACAAATCTCCTCGTGATCTTATAGTGTTTCTGCTTCACTACTTAACCCTCAAATAGAACGGTCCGACCGGACAACTCGAATACCTTTCGAGCTCCCGAGACGATCGTTAACAAAAATTCTGCGCATACTATACTTATAAAAAATGGGAATCCACTCTAACAAGAGTGACGAATCATAACGCGAATTTGCATAGGCAATAGTGCCCGCAATTACTAAACGTATCCATACATCTAACCATAAAACAATACTGCCATTCATTACTTTCCAAACTTTCGTACAAATCCCTCCTACCACCATGATAACTACAACTTCAATCTGAGTCAACTACTGACTAATAATAATCAGTTCATATCTAATGTCACTGAAACTACTCCGTTTAGTGACGTACAAAAGTCCTAACCAATTCTCATACCAACCCCAAACAATCTCGTTCTACCAACCATCGTACTACAAATCTCATACTACCAATCTCATACCACAAATCTCATACTGCCAATCTCATACCACAAATCTCATACCATAAATCTCATACCTCAAATCTCATCTCGTCTAAGTTACTTAACTTTTCTAACGAGAGTTTCCTTTGGTTCTCCCATATTACGAAATCAATCATCAAACTGGCTTCCTATAGGGTGATAACTAGTTAATCCTCGGCTAGGTTTTACTTAGATTTCATCATATGCCAACCACCAAAATCCATAAGGTGTTAGTAGATCAAGGTGAATAATTTCGCTAACGAAACTACTAGTCTAGTGTATCGACCTAGTCTGCTTTATTAGAATCCATGATTATCCGTCTAAGGTAATCCATCAAGTAGCTATATGGGCGAGAGTAAGCTAGTCCATCGTTGGGCAAAATTATCATAAGCCTTAAGCTAAGTAACAACTTTGAATCTAACTTAACTTCTCAACTCAATCAAACAAGAAATGTCATGAAATTAAACTAAGTACCTAGTTGTTATTGCAACCTAATGGTTTTGAAAAGTCTGCTCAATTCTAGGTTCACTCAAAACATTCGAATAGGTATCTACGACTTAGGAAGTGTAGTTGTTAATGCTGGTCTATAACTCAAAGTTCCTAAGGGCAAAGTCTGGTGTCGATGATTTTAAGCATTCAAAATCCTTGTAAACCATAGTCATGTGAAAAGAAGTTTGTAAAAGCTTGCGTATCGACTACGTGATTTTTCGTATATGATCTGGACCTTGACTTTTAAGAAAATTGACGTTCAAACATGCCTTCGAAACGATTTATATTGAAAACCATCAACCGTAGAAAACCTTAAAATTTTTGTACTTCATAAAGTTTGTAAGGAAACGTTTCAATTGCCAAAAGATTTTGGCGAAAAGATTTTGAGTCATCCAAATTGGTACCATCTCCAGAACACCAACACAAGGGCGGATACTGATACTACAGTTGACGTAAGGAACTCAACATAAAGTTATCACTCTCTCGTGAATCCTATTGTTCCATTTGTAGTCTTCTAAGCCCTAATGGTATGTTAGGACCTCGAATTGCGACTACGCTGATCAGTGAGTTGTTCTTAATGTGACTAAAGATGAAATCTAATTCGTCGGTTTAAAATGCGGTGTATTCAGTCTTTCCAATCAAGATATGTAGGGTGGGGAAGACATGACATGTGATAACCGTGACGTAATAGCATAAGGCAACAAATGAGTAGTTGTGTACCCAAATCAATGTATAACGAAAGTATCCCAAAACAATGTTCTCAAAATAGTTTATCCCCGAATAGTATAACCAGAATACTATATCCAAAATAGTGTATTCGACGTTGGCCGTCTGACAACTCAATGTTGGGACGCGTCCGAAATAAAAATCAATAGTATAGACTTGCTTGTATATAAGCAATAGAAAAGTACGAGTATGCATGGTGACATATAGAGCGTTGCAAGGCAAGCATGTCAACCAAAGATTTACAAAACTCCCAAAACATAGATACCATCATAACGCTCGAAATTAGGTGTTTGTAACCGTATATACGTGTATATATATTCCCTTATATATATAACAAATATACCAAGAGGCACGAACGGCAAACAAGTACCATCATGGTTCTACACAGAATAAGCACTTCAGGGCATCATACCATACCCTAACATATCTATTAAGGGCACGCCCTTAATTGACATGCCTATCAATCAACATACCTACCAAGGCTCTCAAGGCATCATGCAATATGACTAAGGCAACATGGCAAACACTTAGCAATACAACTAAGGCAGCACGACAAACACTTAGCAATCAACGACAATCTGAACCTCAATGCTCGCAAGAATTTTTCATATCATATCACTACACAAAAGTACACATTACTCAATACGTACGTACGAGGTCAACTCGTTTTCAGGTGGTCCCATTTCTCACACATCCCTTCCCTCCTCCAACATAACTTTAGAAAACTAACCTCATCATTTCATAGTCCTTCATGAATTAAGCATAGCTGATCAGGCTATGCGTAATTTAGGAAATACCATGAACTCCTCGGGCTAGTCGACTTTCATCATGTTCGAGGTTTTACGAAAACTCTAGTTTGGTCATAGTTGCGTTTTTATAATTTTTTTTGTAAAAACTAATATTCTCTATAACCTTGGCTCTGATACCAATCTGTCACACCCCATCAGCGGCGGAATCACGGGAATGCGACGTACTGATTTACATTGCACAAGATACAAGATCATACCATGCATTTGTTTACAAAAGATCATTTACAAAAGTTTACAAATTCGCAACCTTGGAAAATTCCAAACAGTTGTATTCAAATAAACTCCCAACGTGTCATCGACTAGGGTCCCCAATAATCTATAGTTACCTTTGATCACAATACACCTGAAAATAATACTCGAAAACGTCAACAATAATGTTGGTGAGCTCGCAGGTTTTGACTCAAACCCCAGTCGATGTGCCAATGTTTTACACGGTTGGACAATTATGCTATATGACCGTGAATATATGCAAATCAACCCATGACTTAGCATCCCCGCTAATCATGTAACGAGACCTATCATCCCCACTAGTCATAACCAGCGCGTACCAACGCTCTTAGAGTCGCAACCCCGATAACATACTACGCCTAAGGCCTACCAGCTGGAGCGATTAGGGTGAAGAACCACACAGAATAAATTCTATAACATACGAACATCACATAATATTCACATAGCAGTCATAAGCACATTAATTATCCCAAAAGAAAATGAAACCTCGTTTTGCACATATCACAAAATAGTTCAAAAGCATTTTTGGAGTATCATTTTCCCCCAATAAGAAAAATAGTAAAAAGTGGGGCTACGAGAACTCACCTCAATAGCAACAGATGATAATAACCGCACAGATAATCTCAACACAATGAATCAAACGATCTCTACTCAAAGCACCAAATAACCTCTACAACGCACAACGGTACCCGACCAAGACCTAACATAAATTTTACCTCATAAATATTTGTACAAAGTTATCTTATTGTACCAACGTTCGTCCTTTACTCACACGAAATCCTTATCTATTTCACAAAATCCTTGTCCTTATTTCTAATTTCATATCCTCATTATAAAACCTTTACCCTTATTTCAAAACATTTATCCAAAATCATAGTTATGTGGTGGTTACGCAAAACAAATCAATGCACTTGGGCTAAGTGCGACATCGACACTGAATACTCAGAACATAGCCAACAACGAAAATGAAACAACTGACCAAACGGTCCAAGAAACTCTGACGAGAAAAACGTGAAAATAATATTTTATTATTATTTCGTCCTTTTATCGGGCTAAGCGGGGTAAATATAAAGAAAATCCTATCGTCTTATTATATTCGGGATTAAATCGTTTAATCTCGACTCTTAGTGTTTTCAAAAGTCACTTTTGTCTTTTAGCTTCCATAAATCCATCTTGCCACTTCAAAATAATTTTTGAGTCCAAAATCCATTATCCTTATATTCTAAGTCCAACCCAAAAATAAAGCCAAAGTTATATTAAGAGTCCAAGTTATTTTAAAGTTCAAGTTATATTAAAAATCCAAGTTATTTAAAAGTCCAAGTTATATTAAAAGTCCAAGTTATTTAAAAGTCCAAGTTATTTAAAGTCCAAGTTATATTAAAAGTCCAAGTTATTTAAAAGTCCAAGTTATTTAAAAGTCCAAGTTATTTAAAAGTCCAAGTTATATACCAAAACCCAATATGTCTCGTCAAATGGGCCGAAACCCATTTAAACCATAAGCCCAACTTATGCCGAAACCCAATAGCCAAAAACCCATTATATAAGCCGAAACCCAATAAGCCATAAGCCCACAATATAAGTCAAAACCGAATAAGCCATAAGCCCACAATATAAGTCGAAACCCAATAAGTCATAAGCTCGAAAATATAAGCCGAAGTCAATAAGTCATAAGCTCAAAATATAAGCCAAAATCCATAAGCCATAAGCTCGAACACAAGTCAAAACAAATAAGCTACACTCAAAAATATGAGTAGAAACCCCATCAAGCCATAAGCTCGAACCAAATAAGCTATAAGCCAAAAATAAGCCAAAATAAAATAAGCCGTGGCTAATAAGCTGAACCAAATAAGCTATAAGCTCAAACAAATAAGCTATAAGCTAAAATAAATGGGCCGAGTCCCTTTCTTTCTTGTTGGGCCGAGCCCAACAAACCAAATTCAAAACTGAATAAGCCCAAAAGTAATCAAATAAGCTTTAAATGAGCTTATTTTTAAGCAACTTCGAAAATAAGCCCTCAAATAAGCATTATACTCCAAAATAATTTCACCACCACAACCAAAATTTAAAAGTGTTCATTCCTTGTTTCTTTCTTTTCATTTTTGACGCATTCAAACACCCCCTTTTTCTATTCGTTTTGTTTTCAAAACTCGATTTCACAATGATCAACTTGTACAACTAGTGTTTAGATACTATGAGAACCATAAAAGTACAACTTAAAATAAAATTTAGAAAAACTTACAATCTTGATGTTCTTGGTTCGGTTTTGACGCGAATAAATAACCCAAATCGTTCTTCTACAACCCGAAACTATCTAACTCTAACCCACTATTGATTATTAACCCGTGTTCTTGTTAAATCTTGAAAAATGATACGTTTTCTTGTTGTGTGTTCGTCCGAAGCTCAAAGAGAGAAAGAGAGTGAGAAATTTGTTTTTCTTGTTTTTAAAAGTGTAGAAATGATAGTTTGAGGCCAAGACAAATTTTTATGTACCATACATGGAACTACCAAGTTATAAAAATGCCTTGATGTTCCCTCCTTTTGTCTCTAGCCGGCTAGGGATCCTATGATGCTCGAGGTGTCTCGTTTTTGTGTCGGGTTCTCTAAAAACTAAATTTTTGCTAAGTAAAAATGTTTCCCTGGTTTAATTAGTATTTTTATTGCGTTTAAAATCATTTTCCTAATAATATAGAGTATTTAATTGACATCATTTTCTAATTTAAATCTCCTAAAATTCATTTAAATTGTTACCGGTCGCGCCAGGACCAAAAACACGAATTTTCATATAAACTTAACCGAACCTTTCCCATCATTTTAAAAGTGTTCCAATATTTCAAAATACGTCTTGACACTTTTGATTTGTCCAAAGCTTTCACTTTAACGACCATTACAGTCTTTTACCGAATTTCACGAAAACGCCCGTTTTCTAATAGTTTTCAATTCACACCTCAACGATTTACGCTTTAACAAACATTTCATTAACTTATGAAATATTCCATTAAATAAGTTTATTTGTTTCACCCAAGGCTTATAAAACTCGTTTTTAAATTTTACTGTCGTACCAGTACGTGCTGCGTGACAAATTTTGCTAAACGCGGAAATAACTTCCCGGAAAGTATCCAAAAGACTTCATGACCATTCTAAAACGGAAAAACAAATAAAAAAGATTTTCTTATGATACATATGACTCTCCCAAAACCCAGTTAAACCGTAACCGTTTCACGTAATTTTCTTCCAATAAAACTGACAAAATCAACAGACTCCGATACATAATTATAGTATTTTAAAATACTAAGATCCTGAAAAAGTTACCGATTATCACAATATAGTTGAGGATGCATCAAGTAAGAAGTTTCTTGTAAGTAATATCACAGATTACAAAATGACTGATTCAAGGCCAGTTATGAAACAATACAATGAACTTCTTAGTATACTTGAAATGTTTAAACAACACAAAATAAACATGGATAAGGCTATTCAAGTCTCTTGTATCATTGATAAACTACCTCCTTCTTGGAAAGATTTTTCAAGCATATCTTGAAACATAAGAAGAAAGAGTTAACTCTTGTTGAGTTGGGCAGTCATATGCGCATTGAGGAGTCACTCGGGGTGCAGGATGTTGGAATTGGTCATCTAAATAACCCTAATATTACTCTAATATTTTACGATCTACGCAGCGGAATTAATTCACATATAACATCTTATAATTAACATAAAAACCATAAAGGAAAACATACCTTTAACAACCAAGT
>BQNB010124690.1:0-19896 GCA_026074375.1 Tanacetum coccineum
TTAAATGGAACAAAAAAAAGTTCACGTACCAACATGGAACAAAACCGAAAGTACGTTGCTATTGTACGGCTAAAACCCATGTTTTTATGGTACATTCTCTAAACTTCAATATAACAAGCCCAAAACATAAATAGTATATGCAAAATTTAATGTCAAATAAATTACAATTCAAATATAAATATAGATGTGGACGTCACTGAAAAACATATGTGCACTCTACGCAGAACATACGTGCACTCTTCGAATAACATACGTGTACGCTTCATTTTCTCATCAAATTCATTAGAACATATGAGCACCCTTCCAATAACACGTGTGCACGCTAAGCTTTCTCGTCATTTTATTAGAACATACATGCGCGCCTCGAAAAAACATGTATGCTTAAAGTGACCAAATGAGCTTCATAAATAAAGCACCAAAACGCATTCCTTGTCTCGAAACAAACACCTAAAAATTATATAGTTAATCATATTATATAACAACCCGAAATTTTCATCAAAACAAAATCAACCTATTTTATTATTATCACATTTGTACGGAGAAATTTTTCGCTTGATTACATTCTATTATATAACATTGTTTGCATAGTAAATTACACAAGTTCACACAACCTACTTATGCCATCTATATCTATATTTATATTATATAAACGTCCTGATATGTCAAGTCTATATCTTAAAATCAATATTACCAAGTACATTATCCATTTAACGTACCATTTACAACGCTATATCAAAACAGACTTTAAACGTTAAACGTTTACCTCTAAACCCTAACTATATGTAATGTATACATATCAATGTACAAATATTCAAAGCAGATGTACAAGTTATATAGCATCTCATTTGAATACACATTCCCTCCAAAATAAAGTACAAATCTTATAAAGCACAATGTACAAGTCATTAAACATAACATCCAAAATAGCCGTTTTACCTCCGTTTTCCTAAAAAATCTTATACAAACTATTAAGTACAATGTACAAGCAAGCAATGCTCAACTTTTAAACAACATTCCCCTCCATTTCAATCATTTGAACACGTTTTTAAACTCAAAACCCTAAATTAAACTGTGAAAACCTGATTGTAGGCTTCATAGATCGTTTTGCCCATCTAGGATATAATAACATTGAATGACATGAAGCACAGCGGAATAACAAATAAGAACATCAATGTTATCACAAGGTTTTCTTTATTCATACTAATAATAAACTATAAACTAACTAATAAGCTAAGTACTAATAAGCTAACTATTAGACTCTCATTGGAGAGATCTAACTATGATGGATGATCAAACCTACACACCTAATACCCTTTATATAGAGGAATATTAAGGCTTACAAAGGAAGCTAATTAATTGTATTAGGAAGCTAATTAAAACTAATTAAAATCTTCCTTTATCTTTGATATTCTTTGACTTTTCAATGCTTATCTTCATGGAAATCTTCCACCTTTTAATTCTTCCATATGTAGAATACCAAAGTGTCATATTAATCCCTTGTTGTTTCATTCGTCTTCATTTAAGCATATGTAGTTTTGTAATCATCAAATCTGAGATCCCAACAATCTTCCCCTATTTGATATTACAAAACAATCTTCATGAATAAAATAATCTTCAAAGCTTCCCCTTGACTTCATAGATCGTTTTGCCCATCTAGGATATAATAACATTGAATGACATGAAGCACAACGTAATAACAAATAAGAACATCAATGTTATCACAAGGTTTTCTTTATTCATACTAATAATAAACTATAAACTAACTAATAAGCTAAGTACTAATAAGCTAACTATTAGACTCTCATTGGAGAGATCTAACTATGATGGATGATCAAACCTACACACCTAATACCCTTTATATAGAGGAATATTAAGGCTTACAAAGGAAGCTAATTAATTGAATCTTCAAATGATTTATAAACCCAGCGAGGATACATGCATAACCAACGAATGAAATTATTTTACTATATGCTGTCCTAATTTATTATTGCCTGAGTAACTATTTTTCTTTTAAGTCCCCAATATCATGAACCGTTAATTACTCTACAGAGTGAGCGCGAATGTTGTGAATAGATCTATTTGGGTTGGACTTTCCGTTGGTGTACCCAGTGATATCAGTAACCAATTGCACGTCATTAAAATATAACTGTGGATGTTTTGGCAAAGGCACCCGTTGGGGCTATAACGTATCAAATATATCCCAAGGTTTTGGATTCATGAGCTAATGGCAATAATAATTGTTTTACAAATAACGGGTGTATAACAACGTAACCATACTATATGAATGCATTCAAAAATACTTTACCTAAACGTATGAATTACACCTCAACCATTGTGTTTTGACTTTTAGTATGTTTATCTCAGGTAAATTGAGCAACTACGGCAAGGAGTGACATTGGACATGAAGATGGCTAAACTGTCACATTCCAAACTTTTGTTCTAGTTTTGTGACTCCTTTGTACAAAACTCTGATGAAATAAATGAATGATAACTAAATTTTCCAAAACGTCTCTTTTAAGTCATTTTCTTTGATTATGACTGTTGTACTATGAAGTAATACCCCAGATTAGCTTCCACTGCTATATTTGTGAAAATAGGGGTGTTACAGATTGGTATAAGAGCCAGGTTATAGAGAACAATGTTAAAACCTTAACTATAACTACTTTTCTTTTAGAGCTAGCCAACAAAGTCCATCCGTCCATTACAATTCCGGAATAGTAGGTAAAGATACATAACTAATAACTATTAAATAACTTCTACTATTTTAAACTGGGTTGCTATAGTTCCATGTCTTCACCCACCCAACTACCCTATTTGATGTAATGATGTAATGCACCATTTCCTCTGCAAATATTCTTGACTCTACTTAACTATTACGGATTACTTCCCAGCTTCACCGAGAAACATCTTCTCTGACTTTTCGAAAAATTCTAAGAATGATGAAATCCCACCTGTATTCTCATCTTTTTACAATAATCCATATCTAAAGGATGCGCAAGCATTTTATGCTAAGAAATCACCTATTCCACCATCAGATCCTATTTCTCCACCAGCTATTTTGACTCCCATCTCCGGTATTACCACCATCACTACTGTTTGATCCCTGATGTTTCTTTGTTCCGAAGAATTATTACCTACCTAAGAAGAAAATTAAATCATACCATCACGTCTTTCCCGAATACTTACTAATTCATCTCGGAAGCAAGACCGTACCTTGACCCAGCCATCTTTTCCCAACAAATACTCCTACCCCCACCTCGAGTAATATGAATTTAGGAAAAGGTTCTATCAAGATGAATGTAAAACACCATAAGGAAACAAGTTGAAAAGTATTGTGGACTAACTTGGGAAAGAACTCTTTTTCACTATATTGAAAAATTAGAAAGAAAGACTGCGAATAATGGATAATCATACCAAGGGATTTGAATGAAGTAAAAACAAAACTTAAGGAAGCCCATACATAACAAACGCTAACTACAGAGAGAAGCATATGTATATAACGAGATATATAGCTTTATGCTTACTTTATGTGATTTCTGAATTAAATGAAATACCCTTAAGGCTAACCAAGAACCCGTGCCATATGAAGACTCTTATGGGTTACCGCTAAAATCATAAACTCCAAGACTACAAATCGAAACTATAACCTTACCACTTTTTATCTAAGGACACGTCAGCATACGTTTCAACACCAGTCATATTTTGAGATATGTAAGATATGTAAAGAAAAGTTTATCTATAAATAAAAGTAATAAAGTTTCTCGATATTTCCGTCCTTCATCATTAAATTCCATTTCAAACATCTTAAATTATTAATATCTCGATATTTCATCATCAAGAACAAACACATCAACTATCAGCGCACCAAAAACCCCCCCACAAATATCTATTCGCTGAGTCTATCTTTGGCAAGTCAGATATTCATTATGGATTAAAAACCATCACCACTGGGAAATAAACCATCCCAGGAATCTAATTAATCCAAATGCTTGTATTGAATATATCAATCTATGAAAATTTTTAAATTCAAAATTTTCCATCATATCCTGCAATGTAATACGAAAGGATGTGATATTACTTATAGTTAGAACTTGTATCAAAAAAAGAATCTCTACAATAAGTCAAATAATTATCAATACCACCATGTAATGAAATATTTGACATAACGTGATGCTATCAATCTTATTCGATGCTATCTTATGTTGATAGCTGCCTCCCTAAAAGGACATCAACATCTGAATCAAACCCAGCCAAGACACACACCCGCAGCCTAAACAGGAAACTAGTTGCTGACAGTGTTGCAACAGCTCTGGAAGCACAAGCTGTAATAATGGCAAATACTAACAATCCCAACTCTGGACTAAGAAAAACTCCTGTAGCAAGTGAAATTCACTTACACGAAATTTTATGAGTTTGCCAATCCTTTCTACTTTAATGGTACAGGAAGGAGCAGTTATGGAACTCATTCGCATGGTTTAATAAATTGAAACGTCATATCTCATAGTCGAATATGCCAAGAATAACAAAGTGAAATTTCGCTAATAATCACACACAGAGGAGGAAGCTTTATTCATGGTGGAATTCATGCTACGCTCCAGTCTATTGGAAAAGAATAAGCCTATAAGAATCACCTCTGTTCTTGAATTTAAAAACTCTTTGATAAAGAAGTATTGTCCCCAAACTGAGATTAAGAAAATGGAAGAAGCCATACATTACCCCAGAATTAATAAACATAATAGAACCACAATTCTACAAGAAACCAATAACCATAAGAAGAATGTATTGAAGATTGAAAGAAAACACCACCACCAACAACACTACCCCCAACAACCACCAACAACATAATAAGAGACAAGAAAACCTTCAGGCTTATACTTCCAAACAATGGGTATACTGGAATATTATCCCTTGTGTACAAGATGCAAACCCTACATCACCAAGGACCTTGCACTTGTCAGGTTCAGACTTGCAACAAGGTAGGGTCATATGACCAGAACTGCAGAAACAAGGCCTTCACGTGACTACTAGATTAGATTATAGATATAGCTTTTGTTAGAACTAAACCATGAGGTGTGTCGGTATAAATATGTAACTTGTCAAATCTTGCCTAGTAAGTATAAGCAAGTTGTTTATATAATACAATTGCCGTTATACCTTACTATTCATAATAAAAATCTATTCCCGTATTATCCAAGGTAGCCCCCATGAATTTACAAAAAAATAACCTATCAAAAATTTATATCTATAACCCAATTAAACTTGGTAATTTTGACGTCATCATTGGTATGGATTTGTTATCCAAGTATCATGCTAAAATTCTCTATGACAAAAAAAAAAATCATTCACATCATAATCGACGGTGAAACTTTGATTATCCGAGACACTCAAAAACAAAACACAAGCTAAGATCTCAAATCATGATATAAAAACCCGAAAGGTATATATATTCTGTAGATCTATTTTTCATCATAGTCTTTCTGAATGTTAGTATCTTTACCCAATACCCAGGACAATGACTTAATTGTAACCAAACTTCAATATTTCGAGGTATACTCAAAATAACGACTTAAGATCTTATTATCATCAACTGAAAGTAAAGGATTAAAGCTATTCCCAATACTTGAATGCTTTCAGAACAACGGACACATAATGCATAGAGGTTTATAAAAAAACGAACGCGACCTGCAGTATTCATGAGGATCTCATGAACCGTGAGAGTAAATCATACTTAACAAATTATAATAGTGAATCATTCGATGAAATTCTATCTACACTTAAAACAAAGAAGAACACCACAGAACACTAAAAATAATTTTGGAATTACTCAGAAAAGGATGAATTGTATGCCAAATGTCCTCCAACTGTGATTTCTAGAATCATTATCGATGTGATTTAATGACACATTATTCTACTATAATTTTTTTTGCAAAACACCTACCTACACCAACCCCCCCCCCCCCCTAATATTTTGATATCATGTTATTCTATGCTTAAAATAGATATTTATAATCATCTTATTGAAATAAATTAGTGACCTTCTTATCATTTTAGAAGTAAGGAAATTATAAATCAACCGAACTAAAATATATAAATTCTCATTACATGGATTGGACGCCTCCTGTTTGTAAATGACAAATTATAAATGAATAGCTTATGTAATGGTATTCGAGCAAACAATTTCTTTCAATCCGTTTGTAACATAATAATTCCTTTTCTTCATTTAATCGTTTTTTCTGACATCCACTGGCATTCAGCTAAATTCTCGGGACGAGATTTCTGTAAGGATGGGGGACTATAACAACCCGAAATTTTCATCAAAACAAAATCAACCTATTTTTATTAAGACCTGACATAGTACGGAGAAATTTTTTGCTTTATTACGTTCTATTATATAACATTGTTTGCATAGTAAATTACACAATTTTTCACACAACCAACCTATAATGCCATCTATATCTATAATTATAATATATAAATGTCCTGATATGTCAATCTAATATCTTAACATCAATATTACTATTACATTATGCTATTTTAAAACGCACCATTTACAACGCTATATCAAAACGAACCATAAAATGTTTATCAAACGTTTACACATCCAAACCCAAACTCATGTAATGTATAAGTATGAATGTACAAATATTCAAATCACATGTAGCAAGTTATATATCATCTCCTATGAATACACATTCCCTCCGAAATAAAGTATACAAGTTTAATAAAGCATAATTAACAAGTCATTAAGCATAACATCTAAAATAGCCGTTGTACCTTCGTTTTCCTAATAAATATTGTACAAACTATTAAGTACAATGTACAAGCAAGCAATGCTCAACTTTTAAACAACATTCCCCTCTATTTCAATCACTTGAACACATTTTTAAACTCAAAACCCTAAAACCGAGCTAGTTTCTAACCCGTGACCCATTTCTTCATTTTTACACATCTTAAACCTAAACCATTAATCAATTAAGTTGTAAATACTTAATATACAACATTACATTTCATAATCTATCCTTCTTACTCCAATGTACATGAAATTTAAACCAAAAACCCTAACCCGAGTTAGTTTTAACCTGATACTCCTTTTCCCTCCTTTTTACCTATTTTGAAAACCAACCAAGCAACCACACACCTCCATGACTCACCTACTTAAACTAGAAGTAGCTTACAAGCACCTCAAATGATATACTTGGTCACCAAGGAGATAAATACAATCCCATAGGGCACCAAATAATCACGTGGCTTTTAAATGGACCAAACAACACATCAAGATCATAGTCCTAGCCTTGCAAACTCATCACATAGCCCAATCCACATTCACCATATTACCTCTATAATCATATACTCCATCCTCCAAACCCTTATTAACCACCAAGTTTTTCTTGGCCTCCAAGGTTTCGCACCTATATAAAGGGGTAAAACCCTTTCATTTCAACTCACACCTTCAATCTTTCTTTCTAACCATCAATGGAGTCCAAGGTCTGATCAAGAACATCAAGAGAAGTCCTAAGAAGTCCCAAATACAGAATACAATGTGAAGTTCATACTCGCCTTTAGCTTAACATGCTTAATGAAAACCCGCGAGGGGGATACATTGCTTGTTTACAAACTCATATACATACTCTCTGTATCTTATAACAATGTGAATACTTATTCAAAGACTTAGTGGAGGTTCATAGCCTCCATTTCATCTTTCAAATGATTTATAATCCCGCAGAGGGGATACATGCTATAAACCATGAATGCAATTATTTTCTGTATGCTGTCCTGATTTATTATTGCCTAAGTAACTATTTTGCCTTTAAGTCCCCAATATCATGAACCGTTAATTACTCTACGGAGTGAGCGCGAATGTTGTGAATAGATCTATTTGGTTGGACTCTCCGTTGGTGTACCCAGTGATATCATTCAACCAAATGCAGCGATCATTAAAGAATATAACCGGGTGTTTTGGCAAAGGCACCCGTTGGGGGCTATAAAAGTCTCAAATATATCCCAAGGTTACGGATTCATTGAGCTAAAGGCAATAATATGTTTAAAACAAATAACGGGTGATATAACAACGTAACCCACTATTTGAATTGCATTTAAATTACTTACCTAAACCTATAAATTTCATCACTCACATATATGTTGACATTTTAGCATGTTTATCACCTGGTAATTTGAGCAACTTACGCACGGAGTGGCAACGGACCTTAACAGATGGCTAAAACTTTATCATTCAAACTTTTGTATACTAGTATTTTTGGGACCATCCCTTTTGTAAAACCTGATGAATAAATGGAATGATAACGTAAATTTTCCAAAACGCTTTTTTGAATTGTTTTCATAGATTATGACTGTTGACTAATGAAGAAATACCAGAATAAAGCTTCCACTACTATAATTTTGAGAAATATGGGGTTGATACAAGATTGGTATCAAAAAGACCAGGTATAGAAGAACAATGTTAAAACATAACTATAACTACTTTTCTTGGCAAAGCCCTCAAAGTCCTCCGTGCCATTAAATTTTCGTAAATGTATGTTAAAAATACCATAACTATTAACTATTATAAAACTTATACTAAATAACTGGGTTGCTATACATCATGTCTTCCCCACCATCCCTAGATAACCCCATCTGAAATGTTAATGAGGAATGCACCTTTATCGCACTTCAAATATTCTTGACTATACTTTCAACCTATACCGGATATAAATTCCCAGGCATATCGGGGAAAAAACATCTTCGTCTGCCTTTTCGAAAATTCTAAGTGAGATGAATGAAATCCCACTGAAATTAACATCTTAATACAATAATCCATAACAAAAGGAATGCGCAACATTTTATGCTAATAACATAACCTATTCACCAATCAGATCCCAATTTCTACCACCAGCTATTTATGACTCCAACTCCGGTAAATAACCATCCACACTGTTAGCCTTAAAAAATGAGGTGACAACACGAATTACAATTAGTTCATATTATATGAGTGACACGTAGGGAACTAATAATGACTAGTTATAATTAGTTTTGTGTCACTAGGACTATAAATACCCCCACCATACTTCCATGGAGGGTGAAGCTCACTTATTGTAAAATTGAGTGTGTGGTTTTCTCTCAAGTTCACACACACTTAGACTTCCCATTCTCATATCTTTTTCTCTCAATAATATGAAAAGACTTTTCTTTTCCATTTAACACCTCCAGAATCTGTGTTATAAGGTGAATATAAATGTTAACAGTTTTTACAGAGCATAGGTGGGGAATCCGTTTGTTTATCTACTGAAATAGTTGTTAAACAAGATCAAATTTGTGGCTTGGTTGTTATTTTTTTTGGTTACGAAAAAATGGCAAAGAAAAATCAAGTATTTGATCTTTTTGGTTGTTCTAAAAAGTGTTTAAAGAAATTTTGACTTTCCGGCTTAAGATCTATCCTTGCAGTCAACACTAGGTGTATTTAAACAGCATTATACGTACTATCTAGAATGTTTGATGAATTTTTTTTTACTTGGCTGCATGTTGACAAACTTGAAGGTGTGTACTTGATTTGCGTTTTGACATCGTTTGGTTTTGAACAAGTTCAATTGCGTTTTAATCACGTTCATTGCGATTAGACATCGTCTGCGTTTTGAATCAAGTCTTGCGTTTTGACTCGTTGCATTATGATCAAGTTCATTGCGTTTTGAGTCGTTGCGTTTGGATACCAAGTATCAATTGCGTTTTTGGCCTCGTGTCGCGTTTTTTTTCTACAGGTTGCGTTTTGAAGACCATCATTACGTTTTGACTAAACGTTACTTTGCCCAAATTTTTTATACACTGCGTTTTGATCAAAGAAGACGTTGCATTTTAACTAAGAAAAGTGACTGCGTTTTGATCAAAGATAGTTACGTTTTGACGAAAGTCATTGCATTTTGTCCATTAAAAACCCATGTTTTGAAACCCTAATTTCCCGAAATAGCCGTTTTACCTCCGTTTTCCTAAGAAATCTTGTACAAACTATTAAGTACAATGTACAAGCAAGCAATGCTCAACTTTTAAACAACATTCCTCTCCATTTCAATCACTTGAACACGTTTTTAAACTCCAAATCTGAGATCCCAACACAAACCAAAGAACCCTAAAACCGAGCTAGTTTCCAACCCGTGAAACATTTCTTCATTTTTACCCATCTTAAACCTAAACCATTAATCAATTAAGTTGTAAAATACTTAATATACAAGATTACATTTCATAATCTATTTTTATTACTCCAATGTACACGAAATTTAAACCAAAAACCCTAACCCGAGCTAGTTTGAACCCGATACTTCTTTTCCCTTATTTTTACCTATTTTGAAAACCAACCAAGCAACCACATACCTCCATGACTTACCTACTTCAACTAGAAGCAGCTTACAAGCACCTCAAATGATATACTTGGTCACCAAGGAGCTAAATTATCTCCTTGGGCACCAAGTTAAGCCGCGGCATCATAAGGACCAAACAACACCTCAAGGTTAGTTTCTAGCTTATGTTATTCACCATACTAGCTCTTCCTTGTCATTTCTACTAGGTTAGACACTTATCACTCCCTTAGATGCTAAGAAAACTTCCTCACCAAGTGTTTCTAACCCTATATAAGTCGAAACATACACATACATTTAAACCATCCCCCACAACTTCTCTCTTACCCACAAATGAAGTTATAATGTTAGGAATTATACATTCCTAACATAGTACTGTTAGTTCTATACTTAGTACCGCTAGTTATAGTTAGTACTGACAGTACGAAGTGTTAAGTACTGCTCAGATAGTTAGTACCGTTAGTATAAAATAGTTAGTACCGTTTAAGAGATATGTATGAGATATTATAGGAAAAGATATGTATTATCTTTTACGCGTTTTGTAAGCCTGTTAGGGTTTATCCTTGGTCTATAAAAGGAACCCTACGGCATTAGAGAGATGACACACATTGATAACACACAGATCTCATCTCATACAATCATATCTCATAGTTAGTAATCTGTAATCATATTAGCAGATTAATAGAAATCAAAGTTTAGTATTCATTGTTCTTCTTAATACTATTGTGTAGATTCCGCATATACAATAAGTATTCATAGTCAGTGTTTCTCTATAGTCAATCTGTATTTATACAAGTTGGCTATCACCCTTAGCAGGCTGCAAAGATCTGTTCAGTTTGGGACTCACAAGTGGTATCAGAGCCTGTGAGAAACTCTGAGTAAGAAGAACAAAAACCAGTTATAAACCTCTATCTTACAAAACTAATCATGTCTGGATCACAAGATGATATTCCACCACCACCACCACCACCATCACAAACACCAACACAACAAACTCCTCACACTGTTTCAAGCATCAAACTTCATATTCTCAATAAGGGAGAATATGACATATGGGCCATGAAAATGGAACATTATTTAGCCCATACAGACTATCTTATCTGGGAAGTTATATAAAATGGAAATGGTCCTGTATCAATCTCCATGGATACACAAGGTCAAATCAAGGTTCTGCCTCCAAGGACTGCAGAAGAAATCTTAGCCAGAGAAAGAGAAAGAAAAGTAAGGACCACTTTGCTTATGGCTTTACCAGAAGATCATCTTGCTAAATTTCATAAAATGACTGATGCTAAAGAGATGCGGGAAGCTATTAAATCTAGATTTGGTGGAAATGATGAATCAAAGAAGATGCAGAAGTATATTCTAAAGCAACAGTTTGAAGGCTTCTCTGTATCAAACTCAGAAGGGCTACATAAAGGCTATGACAGGTTTCAGAGTCTTCTGAGTCAATTAGAGATTCATGGTGCAGGCGTCTCCACTGAGGATGCAAATCAGAAATTCCTTAGGTCTCTACCTTCTGCCTGGTCTCAAGTTTCCTTAATCATGAGGACCAAGCCAGGAGTGGACAGTCTCAGCTTTGATGATCTGTATAATAATCTTAGAGTCTTTGAGTCTGATGTTAAAGGCTCTACTGCATCATCCTCTAGCACGCAGAATGTGGCATTTGTTTCTGAGAACACTAGCAGTACTAATGATGTTAATACCGCGTATGGTGTTTCTAATTTTTCTAGTCATAACTCACAATATGAACAAACTTTATTATACTCCTTACTTGCAAATCAATCCAGTTGCCCTTAATTGGATCATAAGGATTTGGAACATCTTGATGAGTTTGATTTAGAAGAAATGGACTTGAAATGGTAGGTGGCCATGATTTCAATGAGAATGAAAAAGTTCTACAAAAAGACAAGTAGAAAGCTACAATTTGATGCCAAGGAACTGGTTGGTTTTGATAAAACCAAAGTCGAGTGCTATAATTGTCACAAGACAGGGCATTTTGCTAGAGAGTGCAGAACCAAGGGAAATCAAGATAGTAAGAGGAGAGATGCTTGGAACTCTGGAAATAAGGATGGGAGAAGATCTGGTAAGCAGGAGGACTCTAAAGCTTTGGTGACTATTGATGGAGAAGGTGTTGATTGGACCAGTCACTCAGAAGAAGAAGAAGATTATGCTTTGATGGCTTGCAACAGTTCAGGCTCAGACACAGAGGTAATTTCTTGTTCAAAAGAATGTAAAGAGTCTTATGCTAAACTTAAAAAACTGTATGATGAACAAAGAGCACAACTCAGTGATGCAAGCATAGAAATACAGGCATATACTCAAGCTTTAAAGAAAGTTGAAGCACAATTAGTTGCTCATCAACAAGGTCAACTTTGGTATGAGGAAAAGATAAGGTTTATGAAAATAGACTTAGATGATAAAACTGATGTCCTTACATACCATAAGAAACTATTGGCAGAAGCTGAGAAAGAAAAAGAAGACTTAAAAGCTAAAGTAGAAAAATGGCACAACTCTTCTAAAAATCTTGGTAAACTGCTAAATACTCAGATGAGTGCTAATGATAAATTTGGGCTTGGTTATGGGGATTACAGATATGATGGCATCTTGAGTTATGAAAATGAAGTTTTACAAAGTGTATTTATGAATAAGGAAAGTGATTTAGAAAATCAACCTTTGTATGATAGGTTTGTTACAGTAGAAGGAATGCATGCTGTACCTCCACCCATAACAGGGAATTACATGCCATCTAGACCTGATATTGAAATAGATTACTTACAATTTACATATGGTCCAAAACAGTGTCAACCTAGTGAATCTGAAACCCAAACCAGTGACTTTGATACCTGTAAATCTAACATTAGTGTAGAAACACCTGAATTTGTGACTGAACCAGTTATTAATGAACCTAATGTAGTATGTCAACCGAAAGTCTGATCTAATGCTCCTATCATTGAGGAGTATGAGTCAGATAGTGATGATTATTATGTGTCTAAACCTACAAATGAACAGGAACAACCTAGTTTTGCTAGTACTAATAAGCAAGTAAAAACTCCTAGGGAAACTGTTAAGAATCAATTCAGAAACTACAAGAGGACAAAGGAACTGCCACGTGGCTAAAATAGTATGTCATTTCACCTTTTATTTACAATACAAGGTGCTTTACTTTTGTAGCAACTTACATTTTATTTTTAAATCTTACATCAACCCATCCAATTTAAGCAATCTTGTGGCCACTGACTTGTACATTGTCAAGAGACTAGGTTGATCAGTTGTGTAGATTTGTGAACCTTGCTACATGCATGGAACATTATATACATGGATAATCAAGAGTCTGGGTTGATCAAGCATACATCAAGTTTGTAAGTGCTCTATAACTCTCTGAAATATTTAGTGCTTTCTAAAACAGGTGGAATCAAAATCAATAACTACTTAAGAAAAGTTTTCCATTCACTCTCATGAAATGGGATTTTTTTGGCGTATAATGGGAAAGTAAGAAGTGGTGCTTTTGTTTTCTTATGATCTGTAACAAGTTTTTCAGTTAAAAAGTGGCAAAATTGGACCAGGTCATATTATTATGCAATGTCAAATGCATATATTTAGTTCACATTTACCTTTCCATTATATCTGTAAATCATTCCATCATTAGATACTTTTAATCAAATGAATTCACCAATGAAGTGTATTAGCAGAATGATATGAACGAAAGTAGAAATGGAAAAACAGAGAAGGGTATAATCAGATTACAAAAGTGTTTCCATGGGTACCAAGCACGCTTCCATCATCACAAGCTTAAGGAATGGATTATTACACTTCAATCATGTACACCATTTTTAGATATACTATTCTATTGGTTTATCTTGCAGTTGTTCGTGGCCAAAATGCAAGCAATGAGATTAAAAGACAAGCGCACATTAACCAGGATTTCGTATGGAGGCCATTGAGATAACGAGAGACAATTATTTATTTGCAATCGGGTGAGAACATTGAACCCACATGTGTCAATTTAATCCTTTATCTATCCAACAAGCTCTTATCATATTTTGTTACTTTTCGTGTTAGCGGTTAGAAGTTGGTTAAACCGAAGACAAATAAGCTATGCAGAAAACATAATCATCAAGAATACAAAAGAAACATATGACCAACGCAATGAGAACATGGAAGACGAGGTATGCATCGCTGAGTCACATAATTTGTTACTATAATCAAGTCTTGAAAGATAGAGTCGCCTTAATGATTAGATAATAATTTCAGGAACATGTAATCCTACATTTGTGACCTTAGAGAACAAGTTTTGAGAACAAAGACACCTATTCTTAAGAAGAAACACGAAAAGTCTATCTTGGAGGTCCAAATTAAAGAAAACGGTAAAAATGGGAGTTACACAAGCTTAAAATGAATATGATGGAGAAAACATTGCAAGATGAGTTCGATGCAATTCAGGTATGTTGATCAATCCACATTTACTTCCTTGCCATATGATGTTAGATTTTTAGTAAATTGGCAAAATAAGTTACATAAATACAAAATTTGTTGAGGTGCGGTATCCACTGCTCTCGCGATGATCCCAATGCAGTCACTTTTGACCAAAAAATAGATTTTTAGATTTTCACATATAAGTGGTTAAAGGTTATGGTTGAACAAATCTAAAGAGTTATATTTTGTTTATGAAATTGCTTAGTTTTAACACAAAATCCGTCTTATGTTTCTATAAGTTGATCGAGATCTTAACAACCATGTTGAAAGTATTTGACTTTGACCATAAGTTACTAAGTTTTGAAACAAAGTCAATAATACTCCATCCGTCCCATTTTTATTGTCCACGTTTCTATTTTGAGATGTCTCAATTTAATTGTTCACTACTAAAAATAGATAGGAAAGTTTGATCAAGTTTATTATATTATCCTTATTTGAAATTATTATTACAAACTTTAAAGAAGAGTTTAATCAATTAACTAAGGGTAAAACTGTCATTCTTTCAAAAAGTAAGAAAGAGAAAACAGTAATAAATGTATTTTTCTTAAACTATGTGTTTTTTGTCCGGAGACAATAATTTTGGAACGGAAGGAGTAGTTGTTGTGCATCCTTATTTATCATAAGGTTGTTACAAATAAACCAATGCTATAGAGTAAAAAATGGCAATCAATGTCTACCAAATATACTATATACAAAACGCGTCGCAGCGAAGTGCGGACTATCAAGACCTCGTTTTATAATAAAAGTATACATGATGACAAATACTCCCTCCATCCCATTTTTATTGTCCACGTTTTTTTGGGGTGTCCCAATTTAATTGTCCGCTACTAAAAATAAATAGAGAAGTTTTATCAAGTTTACTATATTACCCTTGTATGCAATTATTATTACAAACTTTAAAGAAGACTTTTATTAATTAATTAAGGGTAAAACTGTCATTCTGACAAAAAGTAAGAAAGAGAAAAAGTGAGAAATGCAATTTTTTTTAAACTTTGTGTTTTTTGTCGATGGTCAATAATTTTGAGACGGAGAGAATACCAAATTATCATGAAATAATAAAATAGTTAATGACGAATTGATGACCGTATCTCATTTCTATAAATGATGAAAGATATTATAGTATCATGAAGTAATAAAATCACTAATAATGAATTAATGACGGTATCACATTTCTATAACCAACATAAATTTTGTCAATCACATTAACTACTCTAATAGAAAAGTAACAATGTTATCTACCATTCTACCAAAAGCATAATTTTTTTATTATATAAAATGAGTGCTCATATTTATTCATCAATATGTGATATATGTTACTGTAGTTTAATTGAACGTATATTTAATTAGTTTGTTACATATATTTAAATTTTAGATTGATTATATGATGAATGTCATATTTAATAAAATCATTTGATTGATCAAATAAGTTTATTTTTTATATTGTATACTTACCATACATAGAATATGTTATATTACATAGAATATGTTTATTTGTGTTGAAGTCTCAAAATAATTCAAAAATCAATTACATACACGTATTTTTTGGGGAAAAAGACTATGAGTTTAAATACTCCACGGGGTCTAATAAAAAAGTAACAATGTTATCCACCATTCTACCAAAAGCATAAATTTTTTTATTATATAAAATGAGTGCTGATATTTATTCATCAATATGTGATATATGTTACTATAGTTTATAACTGAACGTATATTTAATTAGTTTGTTACATATATTTAAATTTTAGATTGATTATATTATGAATGCTAGATTCAGTAAAATCATTTGATTGATCAAATAAGTTTATTTTTTATATTGTATACTTACCATACATAGAATATGTTCACATTTTAACATATTAGGAAAAAATTGTGACCAAGATACGAATATTTTGTTTTGATATTGAACCTTGCTTGTATATATATGTTACTAGGTTCAAGGCCCGCCCGTTGGGCGGCGAGCTTTAAGATTTTGTTTAAATAAACATTTGTATTTGATAGTTCGATATTGTTTTTTGTTGTTCCAAGTCTAACTACATTTCATTTTGATAACTTGATTTGATTGTTTTATGTTATCTTTACAACACATAATTGTTTCAGTGTTGTTTTAAAAATTAAGCGTTGGTTGATAGATAGTTGACAAATAAATGTAATTAGCAAGACACATGGTTTTTTCTAAATAATTAAGTCTATATTATTATCGATTAAAATACAAAATTTTTTTTACTTGTTGGATTTAAAGGAAAGTATCTTATGTAAATACCTTTTTATTAACTTATTGAGTGATCGTAATCTTTCAAAATAAAGGATTAATTTTACCCTTTGTTTGCATGATATTGTAAAAATGAACAAATTTAAAACCCAAATAACATTATATAGCACTTAAATTATCAATCTTGATTGAATTTCATGCATAAGTAGCTACATACACATACCACATACACCCCCTAATATGGAGCCATACACATTGCATACCGGTAGAAATAAAGGCGACATACGCATACTTGAACAACTTGCATACATACGCATAACAATTTCAAAAAGAGAAGAGACCCATACACATACAGTGATGGCTACATACATATTACATATTGGAAATTAAACCTCATCACATTTCTCTCCAATATATGTCGTTGTATCAAGGACCAACATAAGCCAACAGTTTTATGCTTAGATGTATAGCAGCAAGATAAACACAATGTATGCATCGAGGAGAAGTTCCTGAAACGCTACGCTCTAAAGTTGCATGTGTTTAACCATGAACTTGTACTGATTTTCCATGGCGTTTAATGGCCATCCCGTGTATTCTTTCCAAACATCCTTCACAAATATCTACAAAACCCCAGGAGTACTGTTAAATAAGCAATCCCACTAAATAAGCAATCCCAAACACCCTTTCAGATGTGCTTTTTGAAATCAATAAAATGTCAACATAGTTATTTTAAATTGCTTATTTCAACCTCATATATTTGCACAAGTAACATCAATCAATTATATCTGCTTTGAAAATACAATAAATTGATAATAAAATTGAAAGGGCGTTTGGCTTATTGCATTTTGACACAACAAATAAATAGTTTTTAATGTGAGAATTTAAACGATGATGATGATGTAACTTGTATAGACCACATTTAATGTTAAATTCTTGGTATGGGATCAAATATGATACACCAAGTGTTCTATATTCCGTAGGCACTTCTTATTCAGTGTTTACACCATGTGGTAATAATAATTCAGTTGTTTGAATAATTTGATTTATTAAGTTATAGGCACCAATATATGATAACAGAAAAGTAATTACCTAAGTGTCATCATGCGTTCCATCCATAGTAAAGATAATAAAGTGGCAACACTTATCTTTGTTCAACAAACTTGAGCTCTGGAAGTGCAATCAGTGTTTCTTTTCCATGAATTCAAACATACACAAAACATGCATCTTTTCTTCTATGGCACCTCTCCCATTTTTTGCCTATAAATGAGTGCAAAAGTAATGTTCATTTGGTACCCTTTTTTATACAATTCAATCAAAAACAAATAAAAGAAAACCAACGGCTCAATTCATACAAAGAGCTTTTACCTTGTGAAATTGTACAATCTAATGTGGATCCGTCATATTTATGAATGCATAACTCATACTGCATTTATTATGTTAAAGATCATGAATAAATCACTTGTGTTAAGAATCATAACATAAAGAAAAGATGTGCAATAATACTTGCCTTGAAGTCAAGGGGCTTATAAGGAAATCAAAAGAGACTTGATTATGTTAATTGATTGCAGCCAAAAGAGATTGCTCAAGTGTACCTACAAAAACAGAACTCAGAGTCCAAACCAGAAATAGAATGAAATCACCAATACATAGATCAATATACTTTATTGGAATTTTTTTTACATCAATTTGTTTGGCAGTCGTCCCCATGCAATACACGCTCAATGTCAACTGCCAATTCTCAGAGAGCCTGTCATGACCATGGCAGATATTTCATAAGTCACTTATAGTAGTTGCTATACATATTTCTGAGCAAAATTACTTGTAGTGCTCGTGCTAAATATATTACCTGGCAAATTGCGTAAAAGAGTTACAAACTGACTGATGGTTGTATTAATTAAAGACCTCGAAACTAACCTGATGAGTTAGTAACTGAAGCTGGGAATAATCGAATGGATTCAACCTCGGGGGAACTGCTCAAAACCTTGTGATCCACGGTCCACCATAGTAAGGATCAAATACATCAAATGTCTTTTAGAGGACCACATTAACTTAACCTGCATCCACACATTCACAATTCAATCACACAATAAAAAATTGTATTTTCAAGAATTGAATTATAAAGAAACAATATTGAGGCAACAAATAGCTAAACATGTAAATAACATAACACGCAGGAACTCAGATTACACACATGTGAAAATAAATAAGATACGCAAATCAAATACGTTCTTAATAATACCCTCCTTATGGTAAAAATTGAAACGTAATGAGGGCCATTCATTTAACATCATTATCATGGCAAAACAACATAGAGAAACAATGGTTGCCATGTTTAGAATTGCAATGAAAGTGGTGTCGTATTTCATAATTGAGTGGCCATTTTGATAGTGCAGACATGTAGTGATGAATGACAATAGCAATAATACTCAGATTAACTTATCTAGCACATGTATCAGTTTTTTTCTTCCAAATTTGGCATGTAAGGTACTACAATTTTCACTACAAAAAAATAAAAATTTGTATGTATAGATAAATAATACAACTACTAATCATGCTTTTTATGTAATTACACAATGTGTCACTTCGTCACCAAATTCAAATAATAAAATACTGAGAATAATATTTTTTTAAGTCCATTCTCCATATCATCTCTAAATACCAGTAAGTCAATAGTGCATATACAAACCTATTATTTATTTTCTCCATTCACAGGTGCAATATTGAGAACTCAGGAGACCATGAGGTTATTACAGAGAAAGTTATAGAACATTTGTTGATCTTTTTTATGGCAAGGATTTAATTTGGCAAAGTATGATGGAACGCACTACTTCCAACATGGCTTGTCAAGCTTGGCGCTATGAGCCAGAGGTAAAT